>VXBZ01001364.1:76440-92698 GCA_013399135.1 Heliornis fulica
GGAAACGGTGAGAGGGGCGGGGGGGGGAGGGGAGCAAAGACAGAAGTGGGGAAAATACCAGTGGCAGATCAAAGGAATTCTACCTAGGTCTGAATACTATCAGCTACATGAGTTACACTGCTGTAATATCCAAGTTGAGGGTTGAAAATGTGACTCAGTCAGTAGAAAGGCAAGAAAGATTTCTAGTCAAATCTACAATCAAAAAAAACCATGGCATTGCATACAGCAGGAGGAACAGCTCAAACTATGCAAATTTGGCATCTGCAGATACATAACACAAAGTAAATACTATGAAGTTACAAACTAGGACTTGTATGCATGCTCAAGGATAACTGTTTTACCTGTGCTATCCAGAAAATGCATGGCAATATAAATTCAATGGTACCAAGGTGTAAGAGAATGCACAGCACCACGCAGTCAATGAATGACAGTACATAAGGAAATCTCTAACGAGTTGTGGACAGCTGGACTCCCACTGTGCACTGACTGACCACTAATGCCTACCTTGTGTGGTGGGTTTGCAACGTGTCTTCTTTAAGAAGCAGCTAGAAAGTTTAAGGGTCCAACAAAGCAAATCCCAGCTGGGCTCCCAAGGCCAAACTCCCAAACCCTGTTGACGACAAGGCAGCGCCGGTCACAGGCCTCTGGGAATCACATTTTAGGGAGACAAGAATGCAAACAGCTGCATTTTGCCACCAGAGAAGGGAGTGAGAAGATGTGAAACATCATGAATAGAGTGAAGTCTGCAAAGAAGGGAGGGGTGTGGGTGTGGTGTTTTAAGAGCTGTTTGTATTTCTCATTATCCGACTCTGGTTTCTGTGTGTTTCTGTAGTGTAGTGTAATAAATTAGAGAGTTTTCTTGCTTTTCTTCTGTATTGAGTCTGTTTTGCCCATGACACTAATTGCAGAATGATCTCTCCCTGTCCTTATCTCGACTCCAAAGCCTCTCAACATGTATTTTCTCCCCGTCCAGCTAAGAGGGGAGTGATAGAGTGACTTTGGTGGGAGTCTGCCTTCCAGCCAGGGTCAAACCACCACACCTTGATGTTCACCATCTAGCAAAATGCTCCAGATGGAGAAATCCATGTCACAGACCTATTCCCAAGTTGTTTGGCAAGGTCTGAGTGAAACCTGATAACCTCTGGAAAAACTGAAACAGCAAAGGCTGAAGAAGTTGAACTATAACCTACTGGGAGTAACTACTCCAGAGAGCTAGTTGCAGGCTGGGGTTCCTAGAGTTATGAGAAAGCCTCATGCATCCCAGGAAGACAGAAGAAGAGAAAAACTCGGGGAAAACAGTGGCATTGTCTTTGCTTAGTTGTATCTCTTGCTCGAGTCTTTGTGCTCCAGGAAATAATTTATTTCGGAGGTGAGATTTCTGAAAATCCTATTTATATATTGCTAAGCCAGGAGATGCCGAGAAGCCACAATCCTATTCAGTAGGAAAGGGAGGCCAGTAAATATCAGGGACAAAAGTCTACTTAGAATATCAACTGTAGTGTACCTTCAATATTACCACAGTTCTCTCCATTAAAAATTGTAAACGCTATTTGAATGTCTAAAGAAATGGGAGAAAATATCTTCAGTGTTCTCTGGACAGGCAATCACAACACGGAGCCTTTAACAAACTCTTGCAGGGATATCCCTGACACTCTGCTCCAGGACTTGTTAAAAACGCACTGTAATGCATTATACACTTTAAATAGACTAGTGTTTTCTCAAAGCTTCCTTGTCTGAACATGTGCCTAGATAGATTTTTCAGGTTTGTTTTCTTTTTTGTTGGTTTGTTTGGGTTGTTTTCCCCTTCAACCTGTCATTCTTGGTATTAACACTCCTACATAAAACACCATTTCAGAGCTGCAACTCTCTGCAAATGGTACATGACAACATCAGATAGTGTAACCTCACAATTCTATAGCAATTTACATAAAAAAGAAGACAATTCTAAGATATGGTCAAAAGCAGAAGGGATGGCTGAAAAACTGTTCTTTTAGTGTTTCTGAAACCATAATAAACCAAAACATCTAGTACAGTTTCTACCCACACTGTTCTTGTGATCACGGGAAGGTGCACATGCATACATTAGACACTCTCCAGCCTTCTACTTAAATTATTTTTTTAAAAACATCTTTGCATACAAATGCCCTGAACTAAATAAATTACACAGAATAAGAAAGTATAATAAATACTCTGTGGGTATAGGACATGATTTCCACTAGAATTTAGAAAGGAACCTCTTATTAAATCTTCCATTTGAGGAAGAGTCCTCCAAAATGTATTAACTTGGATTATTCTGGGTAGTAAAATTAATTGCACTTATTATAACCTGAACTTAATAAATCTTCTTGAAGTTTATTTGTTAGGATATCAGCATTTTCTTCAGTAACTCCACTATGACGATCCACTAAAAAGTGGTGTTAAAAATTCTACAGCTTCCATGAGTGAAACTACAACAACTTTGGACACAGCCAAAAGGAAAAAAAAAAAAGCCAGTGATGCTCATTAGTTCAAACCAGGTTTTTTAACAGGTTTCTTTCCGTTGACTTTAGAACTTTGGCTACATAGTGCAGTATTAAGCAAGACACAAAAAGTATACGGATAAGAAAGAAAGTGCTTTATAGGACAGGAAAAAAATTAAGAGAGCTGATGCAGACATCCCACATAGTACATATTCAGATAGAATTCCTGAATATAAATGTAAGAGAGTAATAAAGGGAGTATCATCAGCTACTCAAGAAAATAAATTGTATTAATAATAAAATATTTTCCCCTTAATCTTCAAAACACATCTCTTCATTGGAACATCAGTAGATATTTATTTCTCTAAACTATACTAGGTAGCAAGAGAAAAAAATCTGGATGAGAACCCATAATTGATGAAAAACTTGTGATTGTTTTATTATGAATACTTACACAAAGGCAAGTTACTTTGGTATGTGTCCTTTCACTTGTGCACAGCCATTAATATATCAAACTGTTTTCACGTCTGCTGATGGCCCTAGCCCAACAAATGGCTATCACTTATCTTCATTTTTCTGGTAAACACTTTCTAAATAACAATGCTTGGGTATAGAGGGCAAAGCATAAAATCAAAGATGTTTTTTGCTAATTTACTGTATTCAGAAGCAAGATGGCAGTATTGCTGAAGATCAAATGCTTAATTATGTTGTTGTTTTCCCTATCTAAGCATAATCAACATTACTGACCCACTAAATGAAGATTGCACTGCAAATTGCAGAAGTTTATAGAACAGAAAATCTTTCATTGACGTTAGAAATATGGGTCTTTAATGGGACTACAAATTTAACGTCGCTTTATATAATTTAAAAAATAATTCCCAAACACAGAATACATTTTCTGAGTGCATTATTTTCACAGGATTACATATGATATTACAGTGTCTGGAAAGAACTGCTTAATTAGAAGTTTTTTTTCATGGCAATTTTAGGGTAATGAGGCTGTTTTACAGATGTTGAAGGAGTTTTGCATTCCAATAAAAGGTATCTGAAATACAGTGAAAGATAAATAGGAACATCTGAAACTAATTAACAGCAGAACTTAATTGATACATTCTCTGAAGTGATTATGAAGGCAAAAATAGGCCAGAAAATGAGCATTAAGAACACCAATCTGTGCAATACCTTAAGTGATTTTGCCAGTTGTACATGGTTATCATAGACTAGAATGTCCACCGTTAGATTTCGCAACTGATGAAGAAGAACTTTTTCTCCTTCTAGATCTCTTGCTTCCACAGGCACCTTCCATGTTGGGTAGGAACATTTTGTGCCATCCCATACCTGCAATGAAAAGAAATGAATTCAATATGCTCAGAATACTTCAGTTTGAAATTTTAAAGAACTCATCTTTTTTAAAAACATTTAATGTTTGGTTAAAAACTGATACATTAAGAAATCATAATTGGAGTCTCAGTCTTTAAGTCCTTAAATATTCTTTACAGAGTATAAATACCCTCTTACAGAGCATATGATCAAGTGTTAAGACAAAATCAATGCTAGCAAATCTGCAACTGTTTATGTAGCCATTCCAACTATTAGAATTCGTCTACACTTCATATTTTAATCTTGTTTTTTTTTTTTTTTTTAACCACTTCAGCTAGTTTGCAAAGACTTTGCACAAAATATACTCCCTTAATTACTGATGATATTGGATACCAGAACACTTTGATAGTTATCCAGAAACTATTAGAAAAACTTTAGCATTTAACATACACTTAATGATTAGAATTCTAAATATGGCTTGCTGAAAGTTAAGTTCTCAGTACACTTAAATACCGAAATATCAACCAAAATAATGGTCTGATGCAGAAATACTGAAGCAGAAGAAGAAAAATCTGGAGGCATGCAGACTAGAAGACCGAAATGCTGCATTTCATAGGATTTCATGCATACAGGTTCAACAGAAGCTATTTCAGAGAGTTTCTGATAACAACACATTTATCCCACGAGTTAGGCATTGCAGAGAGGGAGGAAAAAAAAGACACCAAAGCTTAATTTTTAAAGAGTTTCTACCCCTTATGCTTAACTGCTGTGGATCAAAGGACCCACAGGAAAAGATCTAAGAACCAGCAAAGCAATGTGTAAATACACCGAGAATAACTCATGAGAAATAGTTATCCCAAATCAGGAGATAAAAGGGAAAACTATTCACAGTGAAAATGACCCATAACATCAAATTAGTGTTCCCAAATAAGAGTGTATTTGGAAGGACCTAGATAATGAGGTGGTACATGCTGCAACAGATTAAAAAAAAAGCCCATTATCCTCTGATCCTTCACCATAAAATACTTAAAACCAATTTTGGAAGAGCTTGAATTAGCAAGCCTTTTCCAGAACTGAGCTTGAGAAACACAGATTTGGTGCATATATATTAAGAATTTAGTCACTTTGACAAAATAAAGAGCCTTAAGTTTGTCAACTTTCCCATTATTTTTCAATTGGCTTTACCTGGGACACTTTGGTAGTTCTAAACTTATGAGATGGATCTGGCAAACGGTTTGAATGCTCCCTGTCAGATACAAGGAAGACTACTTAGCTTTAAAATGTCCTACACCAGGGGAATTAATGGAGCTAACAGGGCCACAAACGAATCTGTAAGCTTTCTTTACAAAACAAAGTCCTCAGAAGAGTACTTTGTTTTTTATTTGCACAAATATGAAAACAGATTAAGTTTGCTACCTCAGGGGCTTGCCAGCTTCACTTTAGTCAAATTATGGATATAATCACAGACACCCTGGCTTCAGAAAACAACACTGGTCTAAAAACCAGCACAGATGAAATTAATTCTGGATAAGAAAGAGCAAATGGTTCCTCTACTAGTGGACTAGCTAAGGAACAGTTGGTGACAACCTTTGATCGCTATGGGCAGCACAGCTCTGAAATGGAAGACACACATTGAAGCCTGTTTCTCTTCAGCAGAGCATGTTAATACTGTGACACAGCTTAACTGAGAGACAGAAGGAAAGAATAATAGCAAAACTCTTACGAAAGCCAAACATGGCAGAATAATTTCCAGTGTGTTTCTTAGTCTCCACCAGTTTAAGTAATAGAATTCTTAGAAAAAGGTATGCACTAACAAGTTAGTGACACTGTCTTTATGTCATGTCAGCCTTGGGTGCTGTGCATATTCCAATTAATTTATCAAGTGTAATACTGAAAGTTATGCTATGGGCAATGAATAAAATCACTGAAATTAGTTTTAGTTGTCTTTGCAGCAATCCCCACTAGTTACATGAGCTAAATGCTTAAAGTAATCATTATACTGTGTAGTCTGATCAATCATTAATGTAGATGATATACTTGAAATTACATGATACATTGAAATAATTATTTTAAAGTGTCTAACCACAAAAATGTAACACTAATATTTAATGATCACTCAATTGAGCTGGTATTGAATGTGTTGGGGATTTTTGATTTTTTTTTTTGTCTGTTTAGCCAATCAATAAAATAATCAGATCTGTCTGCAGCCTTTCAGAGAGGCTATCAGGATCAACATTTAAGGTGAGAAAGGGATTTTTACTTGCTTGAAAAATGGCTGAATTAGCAACTGTATACTAATGCCAGTGTACCATTTTTAAGCTTGTCTGAAATATTTTAAGACAGATTTAAGTATTTGCTAATGTAATGATAGGATTTCAAACTTTTGCCTTCCTAAGTCTGTCCTGTTTTCCCCTCACAAGTCATCATCTTCACTATACAAAACTGACAAAATCAACCTTGGATCTTACAACTCAGAAAAGAGCATAAAGGAGTACTGGTAACTTAAGAAAGCACTTATCCATGTCCTTGCCAAGGGTCCTTCAATGCTGAACATATACTTACTAATGAACAACTTAAATACAGTCCACAAAGTTCTGAAGTTTAACTAGGTCTCATCTGACATCTATTTCACAAGGATAATTACATGGAAATATTTTTAACAGCTGTAAAGCTTATTATGGGATGACACAGTGTTTGCTTCTGAGTAGTGCGTGCATTGTTCTACACGAGAAATATCTTTGATGCTTTAATGAAGTGATAATGCAGTGTGCTGTTTCTAAAAATGTTGTAACAATACAGTTTAATACAGTAGAACCAGTAAATAATTTTATGAAATCATAAAATTAAAAATCACATTTTAACAATTTCGAAAAGGAAGAAAAGAAACACAGAAGAATTTCAGAGTAACACCAGACTGATACATCTTGAGCTAAACCCAGGAAAATTACGCAAACTTAATTTTATTTTTAGCTGACCTTAAGGATTACTCTTGGAAAATACTCTCCTGTTGTGTGGCACTTTGCAGTTTGTACTTTCAGTGATCACGGATTGTCAGAGCCTGGCCTTAAACACTTCCACTTCCGTGGAAGTGTTTAAGGCCAGGCTGGATGGGGCCCTGGGCAACCTGATCTAGTAAAGGTATCCCGGCCCATGGAGGTTGGAACTGGGTGATCTTTGATGCCCCTTCCAACCCAAACCCTTCTATGATTCTGTATACTGGTAGTTACTGATAGTAACTGGATATAAACTGGTAGATTATATCCAGCAGATCTGGAAAAATGAGCAATAATTGCTGCTCACTAAAAACAAGGTTAGCATTTAAAACTAAAAATAGTTTTCAACTGCAAGAAATCTTGCAATATTTAAATATTTATCTATAAGTGTTTGCAAAAAGGTGATCCAGACCAAAGTCATCTTAGCAAAACCTCTCTAAAAATAAATCAGATGAACACCTTTAAAGAGAACTGGGATTTCTGTTTGATTTTAACAAAAATAAAATGGTCAAAGATCATAAATTTGCTTAACATTAAAATATTTATCTACATAAGATTATTTAAATCAATGAATATGTCTGTTCAACAAAGAAAAAAGAAAACTACATAAATCAATTTAACAAATTATTTAAAGAGGAAATCTACCTTTAGAAGAAAAGAAGATCCATCCACTTTTGCTTTTCCTACCAGCTGGCAAGTGAGATCAAAGAACAGCGTTGGCTGAACATCAGACAATTTTGCTGCTGGTCCAGAGATGGAAAGATTACTGGCTGCCCAAATACGTAAGTATTCAACTGTTTTCTGCTCTTCATCCATGAAAGTGTACACTTTGCTACAGGTTCGAGGAACTACAGGTGCTCCTACAGTGCCATCAAATGTCAAGGATGCAAATCCTCCACTGGTAATTCCCTGCATCTGTCCATTGTATTCACTGATCTGCAACAAAATATTAGAAGTGTAAATGTCTGCACTGCACTGAAATATACAAACATTTCTGTTTTATCATGTGCATAAAGAATGGAACCTTGATCATTTTGTTCCTGGTGCTATTAGGAGTAGAGAGTTAAAAGAAAACCAAAACAGAAAGGGAAATTAACATTAGCAATAAAATAGTGAATTGTCAGAAAACGTAATCTAACACATTTTTTTTTTTAAAGTAGCATGCTAATACCTACCTGTAAATATACAGCATCAGTGCAGAATATTTTATACACAAATCTTGAAATGTTTGCATGTGCAACGCATCAGAATTGCTTTTGCAGATGGGGAACTGAGGCATGACACAAATTACATTTTAGGGATCACACAGAAGAGTAACAGTGGATGACACAGCTATTATTTCCACCTCTTGTGATAGCTCAGCTTCCTGGTATTATGGAACTGAAGAAGAAAATATCAGTTCCAGGAGCTATTTTTTTTCCCCATAAAGCAAACAGTGACCACCTTTCATCCCTTGAATTATGAATACAGCTTTCACAATTACTCTTTCGTCTACTGCCCTGCACATGGCGGGTCTCCTGCGTCCTGCTGATTTAGCTGTGAATCTACTACCACATAAAACACAGTGTTCAAAGTCTGAAGCACTCCTTCACGGACCTAGTCAAGTCTTATGTCAATTCTTATTGTTCTTTACACTTTTTTTTTTAGAAGATAAATACATATCAAAGCACGACATTCATTATCCAGAAATCTCAAATCTGTTGTTTTGATCCATCCCTTTTTAAAAATTGCTTACCAAAAAAGCAACAAGACTTCTTAATAAAGCGTTTCTGAGACAATCTAGTTTAAGATTCCCAGTGCTAACATTTCACCACAGAGTATTTTCCCCATTGACCAAATACTTTATTTCACATTCTAAGCATTCATGAGGTAGTGTTTGAACATACTGCACTTCAGTATCTTCTAGTACACTCATGAAGTGATTTGAAATCAGCCTTAATGTAGGGAAATGCAGTTCTAAACTAAGAAGTAAAAAATAAGGTAAAAGTGAAGTATCATGATGAGAAAATAACCAATGATCTTGAAGCAAAAACCAAAAGTCATTAGGAATGGGTATGAGGAAAAGCCACTGAGTGATCTCAAAAGCAAACTGCATTTGACATTATTTAGTGAACGACAGATCAAACAGGAAATATAATTGTAGCATGGGTTACAAAACAAAGTATTTCATAGCTGGAAAATTACTTCTGTCAGTCCTACAGAACAGACCATGGTGAACAGAAATTCTCTGGGCTTGTCCTTTAAAAACAAATCATTGCTAAACTGATAAGGAATCACTGGAGTGTAAAATGAACAAAATTCATGGGCAAATGTTTTATTATGTCACTCTAATTAGATCTCAGATCGACTTAGTGATACTGTAACACACAAAAGAATTTGAAATTGAATGAAACTCAGGGAAAAGAGCTAATCTGAGATTTTTGTATATGATGACAATTCCCCTTCAGTTGGCTTTTGTGTCATTTCTAGAAGCCTTTGCGATTAAAAATTAAGTAAATAAATATTGGGAGGGGGAAGGGAAGAACAGAGAAGGGGAGCAGATGGCTATCACTTAAAAAATTCCCCAAGAATTTTAAATTCAATAAGTAATGACCACTAAACAAAAATATCTTCTGGGACAAAATGGAGCAGATAGCATTTTATTGAGTTGTTCTAAGCATGAAAGTAAATCCATTACATATTGTGTGAGTCTTTGGCACAGTTTTTATAAATGGAAGAAAAAAGCTGAAATGTCATCTGAACACACAGCATGGACAGTAAACTCTAGTGATTTCCGTGGGGTACAAGTCTACCCTGAATATTCCTAGTGAAAAGAAGCTAATCTGGAAACATTTAAGAGTAGATGTACAGCAACCTAAGCCACCTGATGTATTTTATTTTTTTACATGAATGCTGGTGTTATCAACCTCACTCAGTGGAGAAGTGCCATAGTATGTAGTACATAAATCTTAAATAATAGAGTAGTTTTCAATCAAAACTGATTGCTAAATTGCAGACATAAAAGATTATTACAATACCACTGCAGTCAGAGATCATAGTAGAATTAAAAAAATGACTTGTATAACATGTACTAAGCTAGTGTACATGTTCTTATGTCAAAAAGAATTTCTTAAAATAAACCTATATAGATTTGATTAAAGATCAGAAATTCAAGATACTATTTTGAAACATAATTACATTATTACTTACACATATAAAATTATTTTAAGACAACAAACCATGTTGTTGTTTGGGGTTTTTTTCCACTCACTTTATCGCATTGTCTGAAATGCACTGTCCAGACTTCTATTCCAATGGGGTATGCATTCAGCTCAAGACCTCACTGTAATGCATCCTCTACTACGCAAAGGTAAAAAACTTACAATCTCTGTGATTCATAGCAGGTTTTGAATATCTGACATAAAGGAGACTCCACAACCTCTCTGGACAGCTTGTTCCAGTGCTCTGCCACTCTCGCACTAAAGACGTTCCTTCTCATGGTTAGGTGGAACTCCCTATATATTCAAGTTTATTCCTGTTGTTTCTTGTCAGTCTTTTTTAAGTGGGCACCACATAAAAAAGACTGACAAGAAACAACAGGAATAACCTGTTGAATAACCTGACCCCATCCTCCTGGCACCCACCCCCTCAAGTGTTTCTAAGCATTGATAAGATACTGCCTCAGTCTTCTCTAGGCTAAAAAGTCCCAAGTCCCTCAGCCTCTTCATAAAAGAGATGTTCTAGTCCCCCGTTCACCTTCATAGCCCTTACTTGTACACACACCAGTAGTTCCCTGTCTTCCTTGAACCTGGGAGCCCAGAACTGCCTGCAATATTCCAGGTGAGGCCTCACCAGCGCAGAGTAGAGGGGGAGAATGTTCCTTGACCTGCTGGCCACACTTTCCTTGATCCACACCAGGATGCCACAAGGGCACATTGCTGGCTCACAGTTAACCTGTTGTCTACTAGGACTCCCAGGTCTTTTTCCACTTTAGATCAGCCCCTAATCTGTACTGGTGCACAGGGTTATTCTTTCCTAGAGCTTTTAAAACTTAGAAACAGCCCATAATTTTTGCTTGCCACTTCAGGGGTGATGGGTTATAAACAAAGGTCAGTTTCTCCTGTTAAATGCTATTTATCAGTGGTTCTGACATTTTAAATAAAAACCAAATTAGAAGTAAGTTGAGGTGTTTTGTTGAGAAATTATATATGCTTCAAACTATCTGAAAAAAATTTCTCAAAAGAATAGTTCTGAAGTATTTTAGGGTATGAATTGCCTCAATAATTTCACTCCTAAATGACCTTTCCATTAAACAGTATTTGCTTTGTACGATGGACTTCTGAGAGAAAATAAATATCCTGGGTTCATTATAATTTTCCATCTCAGACTGTAGCAACAATACATGGTACTTCCAGCATCACCTACAAGAATTTTAATAATGAATCCCCCGATTTGTCCCTGTTCTACTACTGCTGAAACGCTTGAGCTTAATTATGAATTGCACATGACTAAAAGTTAAAAAGTTGGAGTGAGACTTTTGGAAAAATATGACATTAGCTGTCTCCAGACCCGGCAACATCATTAATCCAGAGATTAATTTCTCCATGAAAATACGATTGTCACTGATGCTACTTACATGAACAAAAGTTTCTTGTGAAAAAAAACATCCCAGTTTGCTATATTGCCTCATATTTTGTAAATGTTCTCACATTGAGTAAATAACAGTCTAAACAAGTGTCCTGGTTTCAGAAGGGATTAAGTTAATTTTCTTCCTAGCAGCTGGTGTAGTGCTGTGTTTTGGATTTAGGATGAAAATGCTGTTGATAACAGACTAGTGTTCCAGTTGTTGCCAAGCAGTCAAAGACCTTTCAGCTTCTCATACTGCCTTAACAACGAGAATAGGGTGTGCATGCGGGTGTGTGTGCCCAAAGAAGCTGGAAGGGGACACAGCCAGGACAGGTGTGACCCAAACTGGACATATTCCATACAATTCCAACAACAATTCCATACCATGTGATGTCATGCTCAGTACATAACTGGGGGAGGCAGGGCAGCTTGGGAACCAGCTGAGCATTGGCTTTGGGTGGAGAGAAACTGTACTCTTCACCACCTGTGTTGTATATTCTATTAATAGTTATCCTTTTCTGTCTTTATCTCAACCCACAATTCCCACGGGTTTTTTTTCAGTTTTTCGATTCTCTCCCCAATGCCACTGGTTGAGGGGGAGTGAGCAAATAGTTATGAGGTTGGGTTAAATCATGGTAAGTTTGGATAATATGGTATGCTGACTATATTTTCTTGTATCTTAATAATGTATTTTTAGTGTAGGTGTACCTCCAGCTGTATGAAGAAAGAGGTAAGAATGAAATAGAAAAAACACTTTGAAGTGACTTAGTAAATAATGTGCCCTTACATAAATAATTTTAAAAATGTTTAAATGTAACAGAAAAATTGAACTATGAAATCTATCTGCCGATGCATTCCAAAAGAAAGTTAACAAAGTTAGTCATAAGGAAGTAAAATGCATTTTTATGAAGACATGAAAAATACACCTAGCTATTTGGACAAAATGATAGCTTATGCTCTACTATTGCTGAGACTGCTGTCTGTGAAATAGGATTATCAGAAATGTATGCAGCAATGGAAAAACAAATTAAAGAAGAAAATCAACACTGCATTGTACATTTCATTTACCAGTTCACACAAACATGTAACAACTATTTTGTGCAGAAAAAAATTATGTAAAAAGAATATTTCTTCCCGCTTAAATGTATAATTTCTGGTTTTAAAATAATATAAAAACCAGCAGGCGTTGTGATACTTTGGAAATAGTCCTCTGAGAAATGAGTATAATAATGAGTATAGGTGTAAAACTGAGACTGTTTTAGTAAAGAAATAAATTACTATTCTGGAATATTTCTGACATTTAAGGTATCTTCACAACTTAACCAAAAGTACTCAGAAAAGACACGCACAAAATTCTAAGACTTTGAATTATGGAGGAACTCTGTCACACCCTACAGGACAAATACTTGTTTTAAATTTAAATTCCACTGAAACTCCAAAGTGAGTTGCACAACATAATTTTTAAGGGAAGCCAAAGGCAGCAGTAATACTGGTATTTCTGAGAAAAATGTTGGTTTCTCTATTTAAAAGAATCATGTCATTGTTTAGTAAAAAATATATAAATCATGTAATTGCTTATATGCTTCAGAGTAAGAATCTAAAACCAGGATTCTATGACGGGGAGAATATGAAAACCAGATTCTATTATGGGGTGACTGCATCAGTGGACACAGGAAAACCAATGGATGTCATCTGTCTGGACTTCTGTAAAGCCTCTAACACAGTCCCCCACAACATCCCTCTCTCTAAGTTGCAGAGACATGGATTTGATGGGTGCACTGTTTAGTGGATAAGGAATTGGTTGGATGGCCATATTCAGAGTAGTTGTCAATGGCTCTATGTCCAGATGGAGACATGCGACAAGTGGTGTCCTTCTGTCTGTATTGGGACCGGTACTATTTAATAGCTTCATCAATGGCATTGATGGTGAGGTTGAGTGCACCCACAGAAAGTCTGCAGATGACACCAATCTGAGTGGTGCAGCTGACACACTGGAAGGACAGGATGTCATCCAAGAGGACCTGGACAAGCTGGAGAATTGGGCCCATGTGAACCTAATGAAATTCAACAAGGTCAAGTGCAAGGTCCTGCACCTGGGTCAGGGCAATCCTTGTCACCAATACAGGCTGTGAGGTGAAGTGATAAGACAGCAGCCCAGCAGAGGACTTGGGGGCACTGGTAGATGAGGTGTTTGACAAGAACCAACAATGCACACTTGCAGTCCAGAAGACCAACGATATCCTGGGCTGTATCAAAAGGAATGTGGCCAGCAGGTCAAAGGATGTGATGCTCCCTGTCTACTCTGCTTTTGTGAGACCCCACCTGGAGGGTGGAGTATCTGTTCTGGAGTCCTCAACATAGGAAAGACATGGAACTGTTAGAATGGGTCCAGAGGAGGGCCACAAAGATGATCAGAGGGCTGGAGCATCTCTCCTATGAAGACAGGCTGACAGAGTCGGGGTTGTTCAGCCTGGAGAAGAGAAGGTTCAGGGAGATCTTATAGTGGACTTCCTGTACCTGAAAGGGTCCTACAAGAAAACTGGGGAGGGACTTTTTAGAAGGGCATGTACCAATAAGACAAGGGGGAATGGTTTTAAATTGGAAGGGGTTAGATTTAGATTGGATATTAGGAAGAAATTCTTCACTATGAGGGTGGTGAGTCACTGGAACAGGTTGCCCAGAAAAGTGGTGGATACCGTCTCCCTGGAGGTGTTCAAAGCCAGGCTGGATGAGGCCTTGAGCAGACTGGTCTAGTGAGTGGTGCCCCTTGCCCATGGCAGGGGGGTGGAACTTGATGATCTTTAAAGTCCCTTCCAGACCTAAATGTTCTGTGATTCTATGACTGTAGTACTGTGGATCACAGAATCATGGGGCTTGGAAGGAACCTCTGAACATCTAGTCCAACCTCTCTGCTAAAGCAGGATCATCTAGAGCAGGTTCCACAGAATCATGTCCAGTCAGGTTTTAAAAATCTGCAGAGAAGAAGACTTCACAATCTCTCTGGGCAGCCAGTCCCAGTGCTTTGTCACTCTCAGAGTTTCTAAGTTTTACTTTGTTTCATAGACCTTCCTGTGTTCCAGCTTGTGNCTAAATGTTCTGTGATTCTATGACTGTAGTACTGTGGATCACAGAATCATGGGGCTTGGAAGGAACCTCTGAACATCTAGTCCAACCTCTCTGCTAAAGCAGGATCATCTAGAGCAGGTTCCACAGAATCATGTCCAGTCAGGTTTTAAAAATCTGCAGAGAAGAAGACTTCACAATCTCTCTGGGCAGCCAGTCCCAGTGCTTTGTCACTCTCAGAGTTTCTAAGTTTTACTTTGTTTCATAGACCTTCCTGTGTTCCAGCTTGTGCCCCTTGCCCTGTCACTGAGCATGACTGAAAAGAGTCTTGACATCCACCCTTTTTTTTTTTGTTTGTTTTTTAGTACTAATGAGATCACCTCTCAGCCTTCTTCAGGCTACACAGACACAGCTTCCGCTCATATAAGAAATGCTCCAGGCCCCTGATCATCCTCACAGACCTCCACTAGACCCTCTCCATTGGTTCCCTGTCTCTCTTGAAGTGAGAAGCCCCTAACTGAACACAGCACTCCAGATTCACATTTGGAGTGGATCACCATGGCAGACTAGAGAGAGAGGATAACCTCTCCTGACCTGCTGACCCCCGGGTACCACTGTCCACAAGTGCACACTGCTTGCTCCAGGATAATGTGACCACCAGGGCTCCCAGGTCTTTCTCTGCAGCACTCTTCCCAGCAGGTCAATCCCTAACCTGTAGTGGTGCATGGGTTTATTTTATTGCAGGACCCTACACTTGTTGAATTTGATTCCTCTCTGCCCAGCTCTCTAGTCTGTCCAGATCTCACTGAATGACAGTACAACCTTCAGTGCTTTGGTAACTCCTCCCTTTGTCATCTGACATATTTTTTAGTAAAAAAGTTTCAAAATAATTTTCTCCAAGTTATATATCTGGACACATTTACTAAGAGAACACCAGAAGTCTGGCAGCTAAATTCTCCCAAAGTTTAACGTTCAGTCAGTGGATTTTGTATCTAAGCTCCAGTAGTAAAGGAGAAGGAATCAACTTTCAGGGGACAAACTGGACTAAAGGAATACACAAAGACAAGGAAAGTGCTAGCAAAGTGCAGAAGCTCTTTAACAGTTTAAATAGTAGGCATTAAGTCTAAGACATTAAGAACATCCAGAGCAAACCAGAAAAAAAAAAAAAAGGCTTCCAACAAAACTCCATTTGAGATAACTCCTCCTTTGTCATAAAGACAGTTGGAACCTAGACAATTACACCACAGGCCTAGCTTTCATTCTGGGGAGTGGGGAGGGAGGTGGGACGGGAAGAATCCCCCACAGTTCTCTACAGAGCACTGACTGTGACTGATGGCCCAAATGCAGTACAGTAATCCATCAAGTACTACATAATTTATGAGAAATCATCATAAGCTGTAAAAAAACACATTTCAAGACATATTACCAGAAATATAATTAAAGCTGGGTACCTTTCAGTTGTGTTACTAAAACAAAGTTTTAATTCTGCAACAACCACTGAACAAATAAAATGATTCTCTACTCAGAGTAATTCCAAGAGAATCCACTCCATTAAGTTCCTGTCCATGGTGAACCACAGCACCCTGCCAACACCTGTGTTACTATGAGAAGTTACTCATTAGCAGTTGAGGCTCGCTGGGAGCAGCAATTTAAAAAATGTGTTTGCTATGAATGTCAGCTTCTTCGAGCTGTATCTCAAAAGCATATCTGGGACGTGGAAATGTGAATACATGCTGTAAGGACTGTATCTGTCCTCCGATATAGATATAGATATAGATATAGATATAGATATAGATATAGATATAGATATAGATATAG
>VXBZ01001364.1:98324-207812 GCA_013399135.1 Heliornis fulica
CCCCCCCCAAAGATACAGTGCAAGCTGCAGCAATAACAAAGGGAGTGGAGACTAGGAAGGGTGAAGGGAAGTTGCCTGGAGTGAAGCTGAGCCTGATTGATTTTGCCTGTGACTGAAACCTTTTCAACTCTCAAAAAAAACAACCAAACAAAACCCACCAACCTCCCCCAGCTATAATTCTACAAGGCAAGTTAGTGAGGATGACACTAAACTAGTTCACATACTGGGAAGTGAACAAAGATGTTGTTATGCTAAACCAAAGTGGATAAAATCTCCAGCATTTTACAGGAGACAGACACATAATTAAATTGTTAGTAGACAGCTCTGAAAAAGATAATAGTGTCAGTTTACTAAAAATGACATATTCACATTATATAAAAACTATAGAATGCAGTCAAAAGATGACAGCTGTCATATGTAAACTAAGTGAACAGATACCCCAAACATGAGGACATTAAGCTGGATTAAAAGACATCCTTCTATGTGCACTGCCTATGCCTTTAAAAGAAATATTCAGCTGTTTCCAGCAAATATGCCCTTAAATTTTGCTATCATTTAAACTCTGAATTTTAAATTTTCTAATGATTTCAGTGACTGAAGTGTTGAGAAAGGAATTCCAGTGAAAGCCTGTTTTCCTACAGGTACAAAACCCTGAAGTACTTCCATAAAATTGATGCTCTTCTTCCTTCCCAATATTTACACGTACTCAGTAATGATAAATTCTAATGTGCTGTACTCACAAGTTGCTAAGCATCATTCTTTTGCATACTCCTGCCAAATGCACAAGGTCAAGTGCTCATTTATGACCTAATCTGACATTCTATGATAGGATAAACAGACATGAGTAAACTATAGCCAGTGCCTGACAGAAAATTGCAAGTGTTACTACAGCATTTCTTTGGGTATGAATTCCAGAGGTTAACTTAACAGGTCAGCTGCAAAGCAATATAAGCAAAATGAGCAATTAAGGAGAAAAAACATGTGATTCGTAGACTTCCAATCCTTTGAGGATACAAGATAATGCAGAGTGCACTGACACAAGTGCAGTAAAAAACCAAAACCATTCCACATTAAAACTGTCATTACTGTTTGAGGCTGTGACTAAATAACCTAGTCAGTTTTCCAGAGCAGTGTTATAGCTCAGTGACTGGATTTTCACTGCACAAATAATAAGACTCAAAGTTTTGATTTGTCACAATACCTTTTCCAGGGAAGCAAAATCTCTCAATTCCCAAGGTACAAAAAGAAAAACCTCAAACCAAACTAAAACTAAAAGTTTACACATTTGTGTCAATTTTCCTTTACTAGATAATTCACTCCACTCATAACTTCTTTTAAAGAAGGGAGATTTTATCACTGGTAACTTTTACTTGTAATCCTTTGTCTTACAAGTATGATACAATGGATGCACAATTCACCAAATTTGTATATTAGAAAGTTTTAGCTTTCATACTTGGTTTGACTAAGTAAAACCACTGTCTTTAGGCTGACACTATACAGAACTCCAAACTGTTGTTCCTTTTTTTTTTCCTGTAAATATACTCAATTATGAAACAGTACTCTCACTCAATCTTAACATCATGTGAGGGGCCACCAGCAATGGACAGCTGCCTGTAAAGATGCTTGTAACACTTCAGAATTCGTGTTAGTGAAAATAACAAGGAGACAGAAGGAGTGTTGGGTTTGAAAAGGAAACAGTTTGCATCAGTCTTATGACTCATACCCTCTCAGACTAGTCGTTTCTGTTCTTAAAAACGCAATTACTTTAATCTGTTACTTAGATTTTTATTTAATTTCATCCCCCCCCCCAACCTGGAAAAACCAACAATTTGTTGAAAAAGCTTTTATAAAAGGAAATAAATAATAACAATAATAATTTGAAAAATGATGTTAAAAATCAGACAAAATTCTGAGTCAAGATCAGTGGAAGGTCACATTCACTACATCGAGAACACTGATCCTCAACTTCTTTATTGAAGTTTGACTTGAAGTTTGAAATAGGAACGCACTGTTGCCCTGTAATTTTAACAGTGATTGAAAAACCAAACCTGGAGCTGCACTTACAAATTCATTTTTCACTCACTGTCCAAAACCAGAATTGCTACAAAAGCTTTCCAGATTTATAGTTACTGATGCTGTACCGATTAAATATGTTTATTTGGGGTTTACTGAAGACTTCAGCAGTTGTTTACAAATACACTTGTATCAACTTTAAAGGTACAAAGCTTTGATCTAAGAATCCCCTTTTGGGCAGTCACATACTACTCCTGACTAACATTTAAGTGGAAACCCCACTATCCTGGACCAGTAACGTCCAGCTGTAAAGATTATTGTAGCAGATTACTCTCTTCAAAATGACACCAAACATTAATAGTGCTTTCAAGAATCACTGAGGCTGTTCAATACATGTGTCTTTGCACTAAAACCAAGCAGCTGAACCAGATAACTTACCAAGTGTGTCCAACAAAACACAAGGAGAAAAACGGGAATGTGTACACAGCCCTGTGTGTGCACATACTGCAGAAACCTAAACAAAAACCTCTAAAGATTCAAACCAAAGATGTTTTACTACAGCTTGCTATTTCTAACACAGCAATGCACTTAAGAGATACAAACATTCAGTAACTACCAAAAGCATCTGGCTAAACAGATGCTCTAACATCATCATTTGTAAACTGTAGATCAAAGTAACTGTCTTGAGATTTGTTTCTATTAACTATTTATTCAACTGTTTAATCTTTAATTTCTTTTTTAAATTTTGTTATTTTTTATCTTCAATTTTAGGTGATAGAAAACAGTGATTATTTCAAATGAAACTACCATGCACAGAAGGGAAGAGAACATTACTCTCATCTTTAGTCTCCAGAACTCAAATTGCTATCTTTACCTCTGCGACAGTTTTTGTTTTGTTCCGCAAAATCTAAAAAGATGCTCATTATTTTGGGAGAAAAAATAAAACTGAACACAATACTTCAAAGCACAAAACTCCTGCAAATGTAACTGTGAGTCTGATTCCTCACAAATAGTCCATCAGATACAACAACAGTCTGAGATTGGTTTGTTTTGCACTCCAAATCTGGTTTGTCATTACTTATTAAAGTTGGCAATTTCCACTGAAGTTTCCCACGTGCTACAGTTTAATGATTTAAGTTTATTTCAGCTACACAGTTTTAAACAAAATTCTCAGAATTTGTTGATGTACATTGCTCAAATGAAATCTGAAAATAAAAGTAAAGCTTTAGGCCTCAAAATACAGCTTAAGAACCATAGTCCTGGGCATAGGCACAGGGAGAACTTCAAGAACTAGACAGTAGACTGGAAACCAGAAGTCCCAAGGGGGAGTCTATCAGCAGTCTCTTCTACCTCATGTGGACCTTGTAAAGACACAGTGAAAGAAAAAAATGAGATAATTGGCACAATTTCCAACAAGGGAATTTTGTCAAAGACCCATGACCTGGCACCGTTCAAGGTTTTCAGAACCATATTTTCTGAAAATACTACCTCTTATTAAATTTGATTATATGAAATGTTTTGCAAACTTAAAATAGTTACCATTAACATGCATTTCTGTGTAGACTAAAATGAGATTTTAATTCAATGTGTGACACGAATATATTGCATATATCTAAGGAAAGATGCTAGGTGGAGGTTTCCCCTTGAAAATGGCTATTACTCTTACAACATTTTTATGAGCAGCAAGGATTCTCTAGCCAGGGAATAATTATCTTCCCTTCTTTATGGAAAACACTAATATCTGTACGAAAAAAAGGAGAAAGAATGTCACATTGCAATGTCCCAAAAGTTTTGTGGTCAAAACCATAACCTCTGTAATTGGCCACTACAAAGGCAGAGGTTATTGTCTCTGGTTTTAGCTACTGTTTTTACTCAGGCTAAATATTTGAGATATCCTTAGTCTTAAGTGAGGGGAGGGAGGAGAAAATCACTTCTGTTAAAAAATTTAAAATATCCAAGACTTTTAAACTATTCAGGAAAAAAGCTAGAATATAATTTTGAGTACTTCCAACAGACTTGCCAGCAGATAAAAACCTATCTCTCTGTGGCACCAGATACTACCACACTGTGGTAGTATCTGACATGCTTTCTTGGACAGTTTTCAGAACATGTACACATTCTCACATACAGACATTCTAAACTACACACCCTGAGCTGAAGCACAGTCAATTAAAACAACTTACTATGGAATAAATAATAATTTATGACCATACAGAAAACTAAGTTCATCCATTAGTGTTTTAACATTTGTCTAACGCAACAATGGTACTTGACATGGTGAACATGTAATTATAGACTAAATAAACTGACAAGGCTAAATTAGGTACCATTTATTTTCAGTGGAAACACAGTGCAAAGTTTCAGACTTAAGCTTTAATATATGAAAGAATAAGCAGCATATCCTAGCTAGGGGCCTATCTATAAGTGAATAAAGACCCATGTGGGTGAAGTACAGTGGTTCCACTGCCCATACTTCCAATAGGTACCAGCTCAAAGCTGGTATTAAGGCAGTGTCAGAAAGAGAATGCATTAGCCCAGGATTCGTGCCAGTTCTAACGCAACTACAGCATTTTCTGACAAGAACCATTTCATGCTCTGACAATTCAGCACAATCACTGAGCATTTTGTGCCCTGTCAGGCAGACATAACTTTACATTGAGTAAAAAAATAGCAAACCCAAAACAAAACTCAATATTGAAATAATTGAGTAGTGAATACTTTCATATTAAAACCCAACTCTATTAAGACTGAGAAGCTCTCACTATCAGTGGGAGCTCAACTTTTCAAATTAAAAATTGAATTACCCTTAAATATATAAGGCTATATATATTCTACATATCTGTGCACCTTATATTGTAAGATTGATAGCATTTGAACAGGTCTAGCACAAGCAAGCGATCATCAGATGCCACCAAAGAATGGACATTTTGAGTTCTCTATAGTGACAGATGTTGCATGGCAGCCTGTGCAGAAACGACCAAATAGAGTAAATCAATATTGAAATAATTTATTAATCTTTTACATCAAAACCAAAATTCTGTTTCCTGCTCTATACAGGCCTAGATTATACCTTCACAGGTTAGAGTGGCATGACAAACAAAAAAAAAAAAGTATCAGTGATGAGATATCCCACCCAACTTAAGCTTTTTAATTTACTCCTTCCATCTGAGAAAGCATAAAAACTGTTATTGTTGCCCTTTTTAAGCTAAAGAGTTTTTTTAACTGTCCTGAGACTATCTTCAAAGGAAACTGGTCTCTCAAGATCCTTTCTCCAGATCTGTCCTCATTTTATTATAACACAAAGAAAAGGAAATTTTGAAGAACCTGAACAGTGCCAGCATGTGTGCTGAGTTGACCTCAGCTGGCTGCCAGATGCCCACCCAGCTGCTCTCTCACTACCTGTCTTTAAGAGGGCAGGGGAGAAAAGAAGGTAGAAAAGCTCATGGTTTGAGATAAAGACAGGGAGATCACTGATTGGCTACCATCATGGGGCAAAACAGATTCGACTTGGGGAAGATTAATTTATTTCCAATAGAGTAGGATGGTGAGAAACAAAGACCAGAACAACTTTTCCCCACTTTTTTTTCCCAGGTTTCACTTCTTCATTCCCAATGTCTATACCTTCTTCCTTCCCTCAAGAAGCACGGGGAGAATGGGGGTCTGTGGTCAGTCCATGACAGCTCCTATTCTCTCCTACTCCTTCTCACACTTCCTCTCCGACTCTTTCCATGGGTCCTAGCATGAGTCCTCAGATTACACTGTAGATAAATCTACTCATTTGAGGTCTCTTCCCCAGGTTGCAGAGCAATCTCTGCTCCAGCATCTGGCACACCTACTCCCTCTGATTTCTCTCACCCATGGCGTTTCTCTCACTTTTTTTTTTTTCCCCTCACTGATATGCAGCAGTTTTCCCTTTCTTAACTTCGATTTCCCAGAGGTGTCACCACCATGGCCAGGGGGCTGAGCCATGCTCTGTGGCGGGTCCCTTCTCAGAGACTGTCTGACAACGCTGCTCTTAGCACCAGGGTATGGACACCCAGTAAAACTTCCTTTCCTATTTTCAATCCTTCCTCATGCCTGCCAGACCTAAATCCTTCTCCTTAAGCCCCCAGCAACATCACCACTCATTCACTACTATCAAGGAATCTATCTCCAATCTTGAAGAGCTCCCTCTGGAATCATTCTTTGAATTAATACTTTTTAATTATTAAGTATTATTTAAGTATTAACTGTGGCTAACACCACAGTTCCGTAAGAGTTATTCCTCTCTAGGGGCAGGATAATTTTTATTAGTATTATTTCTAAGCTAGCTGTATAACTTGCCCTACACACAGCAAACACACACAGTTAATTATTTTATGAATTTCTGCATTTCTAATTAGATGCTAGAAAACTTTTCTGTTTCCAGTCTAAATGCGTGGAGTTCCTGCAGCTATTTTAATTTCCCATTATTCCCTACTTACATCTATGAATATCTGTGGTGTTGTAACATTCATAATGTAAAACAATTGGAATCTGTATGTCTCCACTTTTACTTGCCTACAGTACAATGAAAACCCAATTATTTTCTGAAAAAATACTGACATCCAGTATTTTCACAGCTTTCTCCTATACAAAACAATTACACCAATATTTTATCTTAGATTTGTATATATTGTCTAGCAAAATAATTTCAGTGTATCAATGACTATGTAGACTATAATATTCATTTAGTCTCAAGAAGAAAGAGAAACATGCACTGTATCTGCTATAACAATAGCCGAACCATTACTGTCTCTGTTCACAACTTAATGTCTACATCTATTTGTACTGTTCAAATTAGATTATCCCATATTATCAGACTTGTTTTTTTTTCTTTTTTTTTTTGTTTATGTTTCAGAGTTTTGGGAAACACTACTGCCTTCTCAATACTGAGTAAGAACAGGTAATGGAAAGGTTTTGAAGTAAGCATTGTCACCTACTATGACAAACACATGTGGGTATAAATGTTGGTAACTTAACTGTGTGGGAAGCACTGAACTGCTTTCCTCCAACACATCAGAGTACTGAGCCCCAGTGCTGCAGATACACTGTTTCTTCCATTGACACTGTCAACAGCATGCAAAACTTATCTGGGTGTGCTATCATGTTTACTCCACTTTCAGCTATCTCAATGCTTCAAGCTGCCTAAATCAAAGCAAACTTCTTTCTGGAAGCCACGGTACTGCAGGCAGAGCACAAAGGCATTTACTACCTTGTCTAGAGTGCATCACCTTCAGACTACTGCTGGCAGTTTTTGACCAAGATCCCACAGATCTGTTTGAATAAGGTTTTGCACCCATGACAGTTACTCTTGTTTCTGATGTAAAGATCAGTTCTTACATTTCTGTACTTAGAAGCCAAATTCATGGCTACTACACATGCCTAATTAAAACCATAAAAATCAACTCACCGTTATAATACATTTTTTTTGTTTTATTAGGAGGAAAAAAACCCCAAAATTTAAAATATACAGTAAATTTATAATAAGCAGAACATACTTCAATTAATTCTGAACCAAATACGAAATTCTACTGTGTCAGGGCCTTGATCACGTACTAGGAATCCTGTCCTTGCCTCAGAGCAGGAAGGCTCCCTAGGAACAAAGAAAGTCTACAAGGGGAGTGACCGAGAAGATTGAGATCCCCGGGCTTTTATGCGTTAACCAATCAGGACCGAGTATTTGTTGTGTAATCGGAAAACTATAACCAATGATAAGTTCACTCTTGCCGGATGTTCCCGGCCACTGGGACCAAAGGATATATAAAGATGTGTGGGAGGTGAAATGAAGGGATTTGAATCTGCACCACGTTGATGTGTCCTTTCACCCCGGTCCGCCCGTAAAAGCGGGCTCCGGCACTACTGCTTAAGTGAATTTATCAATTACACTACCTATCTGTGTACTTACTGAGCAGCTAGTGAAATGGTACGGTCTTCTAACAAAACTAGCACAATCAGTAAGTGTCCACCTCACAGAGGCAAAATACAATTCCACTGTTGCACAGCCACTACAAGTAATAAATACAGTAGCACTGCAGTTACGGCAGATCATAGTAACATTTACTGTCAAAATCAGAGAGTGGTTTGAGTTGGAAGGGACCTCAGAGAGGTCAACTCTCTTCTCCACTTCTCAGCTTCTCTTCTCCAGGCTGAACAACCCCAACTCTCTCAGCCTGTCTCCACAGGAGAGGTGCTACAGCCATCTGATCATTTTTATGGCCCTCTGGACTTGCTCCACCAGCTCCGTGTCTTTCCTGTATGGGACCCCAGAGATGGGCAGTACTCCAGGTCTCATAAAAGAACTACACATAGTTACACAAGGAGAGGTGAAAGGCTTGTTTTATTTTTGCTTTTGTAAAGATCCTTTTCTGTGTTTTGCACTGACAGTATTAGTTTGATAAATAGTTTCTTTGTTTGCTATGTTTACCAATCTGCCTAAACACACTGATATTCCATACCATTCATTGTCCCGTTTCCTTGATGTTAGCTGAGAAACACTGTCACAGATGACCTGAATTTGCTGCTGTTTGATTTTTAACAAACATAGTAGTAACTAACAGTTCTGTTTGGAAATTTTAAATCTTTTGAATATAGTACATACCAGTTCCTTTGCTTACATACGGAGGCTTGAAGAATTTCACAACGCCATACAAATTCACTATAGTTCCATCTTTAAGATGATTCAGAGGAGTATACACATATTTTGGTGCAACAGACTGGAAAGGCACGATAAAATTAGGGAACAGAATATTATTCAAGCATTTACCCAGAATTTTGTCTTTTAACACCATCCACCCTCAGATATGCTTTTATATCTTCTCTTAGATAAACTTTTTTTTCCTATTTTTTTTCTAGCTTATTCATGTTAAATTCTCTAAAGATAGCTATATGTGTATATATTCAGTCAGGAAAGCACTAAACTAAGTAAATTTTTAGTGATTTGTTTTAATATGTCCATCCAAAGGACTTTTCAAAGTACACATATAACTTCATAAATCTTATTGGCAGTGTCACTGCACAGAATCATTGCTTGAAGGAAGTGGAGTGGAGGAGTTTACCTTTCACAGGCATTGTGTAAGCCTTCCTACTAAAAATAGCACACTTGGAGGACTAAAGAAGGACTACCTTCTATTAATTAAGGACTATCTTCCTTTCATCCTAAGGTTACATTATATACTGATTAATTTCTCACAAACTGACTGAAAACTGTGGTTTTCAATACTATATTGAAGGAAAAAAAAACCCCACTCTTTATAAAATTCACATGAATCCAAGCTGTATATTTGGTACTAAATCATCAGCCTTGTAATGAAGAACTATAAAATTTTATATACCAAATTCTATCCCTTTAATATACTATTTCCTGTAAAATTTTAATTTAGACATATAAAGGCTTGTTCCAAAGAATAATCAAAATAAATGCTAAGACCAGTACATGAAATCTGATTTTAAATCAAAGGAAGATTAACGTTTCCATTGTTTTTAAAGTACCAGCATACCGTCTTCTTTGGAAGGGTAGTAGTTACTTTCTAGCCCATATTTCCTAAGCCAACATGCAGCCTATTTTGAGATCAAGATGGGAAGTATACTGCAAGTATAGAAAAAGTACTGCTTTTTCATATTTTATTCTGTTTTCCAGGCATATCATTTGAAAAATTGAAAGCTAAACAAATGACTGCTGGGATGACAGTATGGAAGTAAAATAAATAGGAAAGAAGAATTCCATATATTCTTATTTATACGCAGTTTGTCTCACTTGGTTTAATAACATGCCAAATATAAACTCACCACAGATGCAGTTTCTGAAGCAGCTTTTGCTCTTGGTTTAGTATAAATCTGAAGAGAAAAAAAAATAGCAAACTCTCTGATTACAAAACTGAAAGCATTGCAAATATAGTATTTTATAACCCCGAAGTAAATGTAATGTTATAAGCAAATACAAAACAGCAGTACAGGCACTTTGGCTGTCTTTACTCCAATAACCCTGAGACAAAAATCTACTTTAAATAATATACATTTTCTAAAGGAGAACTGTATAGTTGAATATATCAGGTCACTTTATTAAGAGTCAAAATTTGAAAGTCAGAGGTCACATATTTAAAACTGGATTTTGTTTTTGTACATGTTGAGTATTAGAGTAGGTCTACTTTCAGTGACTTGTTATTCTCATTTGGGGGGAAAAATTAAAAATAGATGATCAAGGCAGATTAACCAGAATGGAATAAACTTTATGTAAAGGTAGTTCCTAAGCTTTTAGATCCATACATATAAGCTAAGCTTATCTTACCTTCAGTATAAGGTCTTTTAAAGAATTAATAGCAGTGATTTGATGTAACACCAATGAATTCCCACGCTATAACAAGAAACACTGGGGTCAGCTACTATCCTGGAGCAACACCACAGCCTGTCTGCCAGACACAGGGTCCCATGTCATAGCCGTGTATCGCCTCAGCAACGCAAACTCCCACTAGGGATCTGGTTTTGCTTTACCTTGTCTGTGTTACTACACTGTGTTCTGCACAAGAATAGTTTAAACAGCTTGAGGGATCTATATAAAGCCAACTAAGGTCAAATTTCTGTAGAATTTCACCTGGGAGGCCTGAGACAATTTGGGTCTTGCATGGTTTGGGTTATAAAATTGCACGCACTCACACAAATGTCTGCCTGTTTCCTGATGTACATGCTAAAATAATCTGTAGCACGTCAGATTCTAACAGATTTTGGTTTTTTCCTACTCTTAAGGTAAAAATAAAATACTGGGTATCCACGTACATAAATGGCTGATCCAGCTTCTTCTGACAGCTCCAGGTGGCAACCATGTCTACCATCCTCTTCTGCTGTAGGTGATTTTGCCAACTTAAATCCTGCAACTGCAACAGTGTCCTATAGGGACAGGATGATTAACAGGTGATTACACAGGTTGTATCATGTGCTGTATTTTAAGTGTATGCCATGTGACATTTCACCTTAAAGTATCAAGACATTCAGTAAACAAAAATCCTATAAAATAATCCAAATAATCCAAAAAATAAATTCTAAACACTGCTTCTAAGTTTCTCTATTTAATTATTCCACAGAATGGTCTGGGTTAGAAGGGACCCCAAGGATCATCAAGTTCCAGCTCCCCTGCCACATGCAGGACCACCAACCTCCAGGCCTGATCTAGACAAGGTTACCCAGGGCCCACTCAATCCCTTCTACTAGTTAAGTGTGTATTTCCAACCCTTGCCAGCAAGTTTAGTTTTGTTTTTTCTCTCCAAATTCCACTAAAATTTTCACACTCCTGATACTACTGTGCCTGAGAGCTAATTCTGAGAAGGGCTAGAAGGGAAGAGTCACACTGAATAAAGCAAAAGAATCATTCCTCATCAAATATACCAAAGACCAACTCCTTTCTGGGTAAGCTTAACTAAGCTAGAAAGAACCACACATCGGATCAGAAGTGACAAAACACTGAGAAAAGAGCTTTTTTCTTATTGAGTTACAGTTGCACTTTGAAGAGAAGAGACTCCCCTTGTAGGTATTTTCTGGCTTGGTTAGATTGACATCTTCTAATTTCTTCCTTGAAGGTCATATAGGTAGGTCAATCAATAGGCAGGTTTCTGGTACCAAGAGACAGTACAAACTTTTCCGGCATCACTCCCGAGATTGTTACAGGAAACAACTGCACTTGCAACTGCACTTTCACTTTGGTGTGAAGTTCCTCAGACACCACAAAGTGAACAAGCAAAGGATGATTTAAGGGATAAAAGACTTAAGTATCTGCAACAGCTCACCTTTTTAGTAGAAACCGTGATAAAGATATCTGACCCAAGATAATTCTGGTAACATAGGATGTAGAGCTCTTTATACTGCGCTCCATGAGTACCTGAACTGCATATCAGGGCTGTATCACTGCGATCCAATCCAACAAACATATCAGACTCAAAAACTTATTTCTATTCGACCTTCTACCAAAAGTACTTCCATAAGCTTCTACTGGATCACTTCTGTTCGTATGTTTATTTGATTACAATAAATAAAAGAGTTTTCTTATGAAAGTTGACAGTTTTACCTGAATATTGCGCTAGAATAGTTCTTTTTTTTTCTGCTATTTCAGCAATCTGACAATGCTACTCTAAATGATTTAAGATCCAAAACCTTAATGCTTTGTGCAAGAAAAAAAATGGCTGCTAGCTTAAGTGACAGTGATATATTTAGTTATTAGAATATTTGCCAGAAAAAACCCTAACCAACCCTACAGAAAACGTAAGACTGGTCAGACAGCTTAATACACAACAAAAATACTTAAGGTACAGTGATTTTCAGCTAGTTTCATAAATGTGAAGAATATATTGTATATTTTGATTAACAAATAATATGTAAGTCACCTAAGTCAAAGCCACACTAAAAGGCTAAGTACATTAAAATGCTTCAAAACAGTTAGACAACTCAGTATTCCTTGCACCTGAAACATACTTCCATGTTAACACATATTAAAAATGCTGCATTCTTTCCAGATACAAACACATGAACACAAGCTTCAGGAAACTCAGCATCTTTGCAGAAGTCAGGTGGTTAGATGTATCTTTCACTGTTGCTGATGCTACTAGTGGTATTCCTTCAACAGCAGGATCAACTTTCAGCTAAAAAAAAAACCAACTTTGCCCTGTTATAAATATTCCCATTTCAGCATTTTATTAGATTGCAGGCTGCACAAGATTCTGGGACTTGGTTGCTGAGTCAGGACTGGAGCTCTGTACAGCTGACTTGTCTTGTTCTCCTTTGTCAAAAGGAACTTAAGAGTTACATAGAATCAAGCCTTTAGAAGGGTTGATAATAAATGGAAATTTTTTAGTGAATCATTAGATCACAGCTGAATACTGTCATGTAGTATGCAATGAAACACATCACATTCAAAAAACCAAACTTGTGAAAAGAGAGACAGCACTAACCTCAAAATCTAGTTTTACAACTAGAAAGAAGAAGTATAGTCACAGATTTGTTATAAATCCATGGTCAACTTTGACAGGTTGTAACTTGCAGTTTCTAAACATGCAAAAAATTATATAAGGTTTGTTCAGTGCTTTCAAATTTAATGCTGTATTAGTTTTGAAAATAGATTACTTTCCATTTCTCCTTTAGATAAATTATTAGAAGTTCTCTTAAAATTGGTTTCAGAAGCAAAGCCATTTACATAAATTGGTGAATTTTCATGTCAACAGAAAAGTATTACGTTTCAAATATAGAGAGACTGCAAGATTTAACCAACATTTTTAAACAGCAGAAAGAAATCCTCTTTTCATTCAAAAGAGGCAAGAAATAAAGGAAGGACAATATTTTTCCTAATGGTTAACCTGCTACAGAACCAGATGACTCTCAGGAGACAAGAATAACATGGTTTTCTATGCTTTTGGGAATAGCCTGCTCCTCTAATCCCTCCTCCAACCTAATTAGATAAAGCTGCTATGATATAGGAAGTGTGATGTAGGAATCTACATAACTGTGAAGTTCAAAATTGTAAGCAGCAAACAAAAAGTACTGGACTTGACTAAAGCAATTCTTAAAAGCTAAAATTCTGGGTTTCTTAAAATGAATTCTATTTCCTAACTGCTGAATTGCAACTCTGCTATTTTCAGAGATCATTCTGTTTACTCAGACTCAGATTCTTCCAAAATTAAAATCTCATTTGAGACACGTGTAAAGTACTATGCATGTTCAGTGCACTGGGGAAGACTAAACACTGATTTTGGTGCACTCAGAGTTGTTGCCCGTGGGATGTGGTTTCCTACTCTGCTCTTTAGTATTGATCTGCCTGTCTTCTAATTGCTGCTCAGGGCCTTGTTCAAGATTTCATCTGGACAATAAAACTGATTGATCTTTAAATTCAAAATGATTTTGCAGCTTGCATATTTAGCAGATTAGCTCACAAACTTCCCATCTTGAATTCACTGCCCAGCCCCCTGTTATGGGGGGCATGGCATCACAAGGTATGAAAAACACCCTTGGTGAGCTCTGCTCACCTATGCTGGCTCCTTGTGTAAATTAACTCCAGTCCTATCCGGAACCAGGACACACAGATAAATTTGACTGTCATGTCAGTCAGTCCTACATGTTGTGTAACTTTCCAGCTCTCTACTGAATGCAAGTAAAATTTGAAAAGTTACATTAACCTCAAAACATTTACATGTCTGTTGATAAAACATAAACAACTTTTTGTTGGGCAAACCCCCCTTTTTTTTTTACCCACCTGAAGAGGCAGCCAGCCTGGTGTCTGAGGATTGTCTGCATGATAAGATCAATAACTAGAAATTCAGTTCTTTTTCTGACCTATACATAATCATCAAATCTAAATTCAATTGGTTGGATCAACAATGTTGAAAACAGAAGGATTCGAAAGTTTTCAGTGTCTGAATATTTATAAGCACATAATTATACAAAAAACTATAATATAGTCCACAATGCTTATATAAGCACCTCTAATTATAGGTGTAAATTTTGAATTAGCAGCTTCAGTCACATATATCTCATGAACTATGTATCTTTGAAGCTTATACAATTCAGGGTGCAAGCTACTATGCAGAAACAGCAAGATCTCTTTCAAGGAATATAAATAGAGCTGGGAACCAAGCTAAAGTAATTATTTAATGGCATGGTAACATAAAAAGAATACACTTGTGTCTGAACTGAAAGTGTTCATGAATTCAGAGCAACCTGGACTTTAAGTGATATTTTGATGTCACGCTCTAAGGTCTGTTATAATTTCTACTGTTTTTTAACATGCAGATCACCAGAGTCCAGGTGTACTACTCCATCTGAGCTGAAAAACCCCAACAGGATTCTAACTAAATCATTGCTATTTCTATCTTCGATAAAGTCCTTAACATTTCTATAGGAAAATGAATATGAATGTGAAAACAAAGCCGGTTTTTCTTCACTAAATAACTTTCCATCTTTTTTTTGACAAAGAAAGACTTCTTAGCAAGGCTCATAGTGACAGAATAGGGGCAATGATTATTAACTGGAAGAGGGTAGATTTAGAGTGGACATACAAACAAATTCTTTACTATGAGGGTGGTGAGGCCCTGGCACAGGTTGCCCAGAGAAGCTGTGGCTGCCCCCTCCCTGGCAGTGTTCAAGGCCAGGCTGGATGGGGCTTTGGGCAACCTGGTGAGTGCAGGGTGTCCCTGCTCATGGCAGGGGGGGTTGGAACTAGATGATCTCTGAGGTCCCTTCCAACCCAAACCAGTCTGTGATTTGGCTGAATTTATACTGCAAATGAAAAAAAGACTAACATGACCTCATGAAGTATCATACGCTAATTTTAATTTGATATCTGGTTAATATTGAAATCAGCAAACTGACAAGCAATCTAATAAAAAAATATTAAGTTGATGTAATTGCCTTCAGCTTGTTTCCCCTCTTTGTTTCCAGCACTCTCACAAACTCGTAGGCTGACTTGCCAATGTCCTTTACCCTGCAGCTAATCAAACCAAGCACGAATCTCTGATGAAGATAGATGCCAGCACCCAGCCATTGGAAATACATACACAAACATAGTTTTGCATTAAAAAACCCCAAACGACAACACCTTCAACTGAAACTATCTTAAAACAATTTAATTCTAAATAAGTATTATTAAGTAGCAACAGATATTAAAATGTATAAACACAAGTGGATGATTTCTCTGTTACTCATTGATGATCCTTTACTTGCTAGGTAAATAGCACTGACAAAAACAATTGCTTTATTTTAATATTATTGTTAGAAAGAAGTTACATAAGCCAATGCTTTTTTTCTAATTCACATTTATAGAATGGAACTGACTGAACAGATTTTATAACTTTGGTTTTAGGTATAAAAAGACAATTTCTAAAACAAGAAAAAAATTTTACCCCATGGCGTATAACTTTTGCACAATCCTTTGCCATTTTTCCATATATCAAAATATTGATGCTGTTGATCTGTAAACACAAGTTATCCAAATCTAGAGGAAAAAAATACAATAACCAAACAGAAGCAATTCCAATCACCACACATTTGCTAAAACAAAACAGCAATGTGAGATTTCCAAATAATCTCCAGTCTGACACTTTTCATTCCAATTACTCCACAAACAGAAAATACTTTCAAATAGTCATACAAGTACTGTAGGCTAACTGTAGGTATGTAAAGTAGACTATTCTCAACAGGGCGATCTATAAAAGTGCAAACATTGTATATCTGCGTACATTAAACAGAAATGGCAAAGATCTCCACTTGACAAATTCAGTGTATAGCTTTAGAGAGAATTTGGTATTTTACATTAACATCATACTATAGAACTACATAAAATGGAGATATTCTAGGATGTAGACATATCAATAACTAGCCTTCCAGAAATTATCTTATTATTTTAAAAATTTTCTACCTGTTACGGTTACAGAAACAATGGTAATGATTTAGATGCACAGACTTATTTCTTGCTGCTGTGGAGGAAGTGCAGAAACCTTCAGCCTCCTGAAGCAGGTAGGATCTCCACTCACCCAGCCTGCTCTTTGTTCACTATCACAGAATTTGTAGAATCGGGAAGGCTGAGAGGGTTCAAGTGACGATTCTCTAACTGGTGCAATGAGGGAGCTAAGAGGAAAACTGAACCCTCCTTGAATCCAACACAGACTCGCGACTAATGACATCATCCTCCTCCTTCCTGACTGGAGAGGCTGATGAGCTTTGGATTTAAAAGGGACATAATACTTTTCAGCACAATTGTTTCATGATGATGTTTAAATGTGTTAATGTGTATACTGATATTTGAATATGTAAGTAATCAGCTGAAATTTCATTTTTTTCAAAGTTTAGATTGAATCATAATGAAATACAAATATTTTGTTACTAATCAACACACTGATCTATATTCAATGTGCACCTACATAATATATATGTTATGTATATTATATGGTCACTATTAAGTGTGCATTTGTCTTAGTCTTTCTTAATGAAAAGCAGTTTATAAATGAACTATTAAAGCTGTGCATATTGCTATTGTACTTCCAGGACAGTATTTTAAAAGACTATGCAATAAGAAGCCTACTGAAATGTGAAGATTATACTGTTTCAATTAACTTACCTGACATAACATAATCTAGTTTTGTAGAGAACAAACACTTTTGGAGAGGATTTGAAATACGACATGTAAGTGAACATGTACTAGTGGTGTGATAGCATTATATTAAAAGAGAAAGCAAGAAATTCAACAAGAATTTTTTACATTTGTATGTAAATAACAATACCTTGAAGAACAATTTTGAAAAAATCCACCCCATCTCCGAGTTTTGTTAATGAGTAGGAATGAGTAATTATTCCCTAAAAAATAAAAACAAACATGTGGACTATATCTATATGCCTCTGAAGTACTGACACATCTGTAAGCTAAACACAGTACAATTGAAGTGCTTTTTTAAAGTTAAAAAAACAAAACCAACCCAACTTAAAAACTTCTAGCCAGCACTGAAGAGCATTATTCTTAGGCTGTAATAAAGGAAACTACATGTCAATACTACTTAGATGCTACTGACTAGATAAACTTAGACTAACCAATGAAATAGTACCTATGGATATATATACACACACACCCCCATATACTAGTTACAATAATAGCAAAAAAAGCTGCAGTTTTAGCACAAAACCTGAAAGACAGCTAAAAGTGCAGACTGATAAAAGATGTACATGAATATACATCACCTTCTGTGAAAAATAAAACAACCCTGTAGAGCTGAGGGAACATTACTGTTGAGTTTTGAAACTGTAGTGACCTATTCATTTGTCAATAATACAAATGCTCTAGAAGATGCAAAGGTTCTATTAACTATGTAAAAATGCTCTCTTTATAGTGAAGTGCAAATTACAATGAAGGCCAGCAACCTCGTTTATGCTAACATGTCTTTGGAACAAACATGTTTTGTCAGAAAGATGATATCTCATCAAAAAAGGCTCTTTCAACACCAGTAAAAATATCAAACTTATTCTTCCACAGTGTGGCAGGTAAAGCACTGTATCCTTCTCAAGGATAACAACGTAGAAATTGGTTCAATATAGAAAAATACAACAATTTGAAAAAAGACTCTGTAACTGTTTAAGATAACTACACAAACAGCATAGGAAATAAAATGTTTCTTGGAAATAGACAATAAGGGCCATCTATCTGTAAATGCAACAAAGCAACATTAACAGGATAGCTAGGTGAATCATAATGATTTTATGCTACAGATTCATTGAGAAGCTTGACTTAAATTTTAGTAAACACATTTTAAAACAAATAAGGGTAAAATACACAGCAGTGAATTGTTACTGTAGAGGCTTTTCCAAATAAAATTCTCCTATAACATGCTAGCTGAAGAGGGATCCAAATCAAATTCAATGATTTATTTTACTATCTATTTTATAAAGAAATACTAAGGTCCCACAAATCATCCTTTTGAAACTTTAAGTATGTGTATGTGTGTGTATGCATATATGTATATATATATATATATATTTAGTGCAATAAAATTAAGATCTGTCCAATTAGATTTAACTTGTACCACACTGGTTTATTGTTTCCGATACAATGAAGATAAAAAAAAATCTGTAGTCACATTTTCTACAGGTAAGTTCTCAATTTTCACAGAAAAAACTACAACAATATGTAATTACGAAATACTAACTTTTAACAATCAGCATCTGCAGAAAAATGTTATGAGATTTTTTCATTAATACATACAGAAAGGTTTGCCATTTATACTCCAATTTGAAACTTTGTTTAAAATTTCAAGTATTATATATAATTGATCCTTCTCAGACTGTTTCTCCTGAATTATACTCATAGGTAAATAAAGTAAAACAGAATTTTTCTTGAGATAGAAGTAATGAAAAAAGTCACCTCAGGAACACTGTATTTATTTATTTTTTTCTTACTAAAGACATTAAAATCCACACAAGCACACTGTTTACGTTGATGAGATAGAGACTGCTTTCTGAACATTTTCCTTGTTAGTTTTCCTTTTACTTCCTTTACTTTCCCAGTATCCTCCAGTGAGTTTTGAAATGCTGGGACCACATTCTTCACTGGAACAGTCTGGCCCCACCACTTTCCTTTGTACTTCAAACACCTATGCTCTAGTCCTCTTCCTTAGCCAACACACAACACACTCCTTTCTCTATGTTCCCAAAACTCTTAGGTTCTACCTTCAACAAAACTTCCTCAAATTCACTCTTCCCCCACAAATCCTGCACTGGTTACTGCAGCCATAGAAAAAGTTCTTCCAAGGCCCTTCCCACTGTATAAATTGCTAATCTCACTCTCAAACTATGTGCAATTCCTCTCGTCAGCGTGCCTCCTTCCTTGCCTCAGCCTCTTTCCTCAGTCTGGTCCAAGTTTATATGTCAGATGACTTCCAGGTTTGTTTCAGTGTCACTACAGCAAAATCCAGGCGGTGATCAATTAACTGGAGGAGGCATCAGGTCAGTTAGGGGATGTCATGACTGAGGATGTATGGACATTGCTTGTACTGTGTTCTCACAAATTTAAAGTTTTTCTTGTCCAGAGGGATGCCAGAGTGCAAAAAGGTTTCAAGTGGATGAAAGGACACCATGGCACACAAGCATCCTGGATTGTTTTTATTGCTTTTTCCCAGAACACACTTCATAAACATCCTCCTCTCCCCTTTCTCCCTCCTTAAGCAGTATTTCATCCCTATTTTGGCATATCTAGACTGAGTGCTGTGCCACTGCTAAGATAACCTAAGATCAGTGCATTCTAAGGTTCACTTCAAGCTCAGCCTGCAGAACTGGATTTTCCTACATATTTTATGGTGTGTTAGCATCAGCTTTATCAGCTGTTTTGTTGCACTGTTTTTATGCCAAGCTGTTTTAGTCACCTACTAATCCATGTCAGCAGCAGCATGAAGTTCTCTTAACATAAGGAAGAAGTCCAAGAAAGAGATTCTATATTCTTTCAGCAGTCAGCTGCACATATACTTTAAATCACAGTCTGGCAAAAACCGTTCTGCTTTCCTAATGGAAACATTTATTTTGGCAGAAATATTTTCTAATTTATAATCCAGTTTGGCCTGCTTCAACATTTCCTTTGCAAACAAAAATCCCTGCTCTTCAGTGTCAGGGGTGCTTGCAAACACAGCTTTTAAAAACAGGAAAGCCTATATGCCCTGCAGGTCATGGGGACAGAAAAACTGCACCTTGAGGAATAAAACTCTTGTTTACTAGCAGCACTGGCTACTGATGTTTCTATTTGTTCCTTTATAAGACCTAAGGGAGGCTGGATCATTTTCAATCAAATCACCTCTTATCACACTCTACTGCTGTCTGCTCCCAACAAGGGCAGTTCTGCTCCTTTAGCTTTACCTACTTGCAGTAATCACTGCATCTCTTTGATACCATCGTAAACCAGTTCAGACACTGAAAACAGCAAACTAACCTCTCTCCACCAAGATGGACAGTTTTCTACCAGTTTATTTCTCATGAGTGGACTCACCACTCATAGGGCTCAGATAAGCCCTACAGCCAAAACTGGAGTATTTGTGCCATTCTTTAAAGATTCAAGCCACCTAAGTTTTTTTACAGAATCAGAATTTCCCCCTCCCCCCTTTTTTTATGTTAAGAAGTTGAAAGCAAGTCTTGGGGATGTTGTTATTTTGCCACTTAGGCATCAGAGATGATTAAACATATTTTCAAAAGCATTCACACACACACACAAATAAAAGTTAAAAAAAAACAGGTTAAAAAAGAAAACCTGTAAGATTTGATTCTACAGGCTACTGTTTTAGTTGTCAAAAAGCCTGCCGCATTTCTGCATTTCAGTAGTACACAAGGATTGTACTTCAATTATGAAATATTCTTGGGACTACTGTAAAATATAAATGCACACTTGATAAAAAGAACCCTAATTGTATCTGCAAATAGGTGCTAGAGAATCCTCTTTTCATAAAACTAGATACTGCATTGCTTCATAGAAAAAAGGAAAACTCCTTGAGAAGTCATTACTATGATATTTGTCAGCATTCAGCGCTTACAACTATTTTTAAAAACGAAATACCACTTCATGTCCCCCAATCCTTTCACTTTCACCACAGCCTTCTACAAGTCCATGTGCTTTTAAATGGTTCCACAGTTTAGAAACAAAGAAAATGTCTTATAAAATTTAAGTCTGACAGTGTAAAAGGAAAGAGAGCTACTGTGAATCAATGAAGTCTATGGTGACAACGTAAGAAAGTTCAGAGTCATAATTGCTTAAAGAGATGCAAGAGATGTACTCAAAAACACTCAGCTGTAGCCAGTCACCAACAGAGCTGGAATAGGGAAGCCCTTATACCAGGCACTATTTCAAACTAAGCCAAAATATTTTTATTAGTTAGTTACCTGTAAGTATTTGTTGGTATGATCAAAGCCTTCCTGCAAATGTATCAAATCCTCCTTCAGCAAATGGCTTGGTAGTGGAGTTTCAGATTTTCCTTTAATGATCTTCAGCAACTGAACAGGCATAGCTGCTTTACCTAAAATAAAATGATAAATAAGACTCCTGAAGCTGCTCAGCTTGCTCAAATTAAGAGTTACTGGAATTTGCAATTCACTCAGAAGAGGAGTTTTATCATTTTCATAATAAGAAGTTTAATTACATAAGACTAAAAATCTTCAGAGGGATTTGACTCTAAGCACCATTTATAGTGGCAAACGAGAAAGTAACATTTTCAAATCTTACTAAGCAGCCCGAAGAACTCAGGAGACACAGAACAAACAGGCCACACTGCCATGCATCTTCCCTGCTTACAATATATATTCCCCCTACTTGACAACCTCAGTGAGCAAGCAACTTGTTTCTCTCTAACTTCCTCCTCAGTGTGCATGAAATAAGGAGGCCTTACAGCATTCAGAAGACAAAGAAGCTCCAGGAGGCACTGTTTCTCAAAACGCCATAGATTCTGAGCAAGTGACATAGCTTACCAAACACCAATGGATCAATTCAAGAGCTTAACCATGAAGAAGACTAAAAAAATTATTATTTATTATATTATTGAAATTTATTACTATTATTATTTATTATTTATTATAATTTATTATTTATTATGTGCAGGAAGAATTTATATAGGGACAGGCAGCTGGACAAAAAATTGCTATTTACAATTCACCAAACTTGACCTCAGTAAGTATCTGTGTAAAAATGTTAACATCACATTAATCAAGGGCGAAGTCAACGTGCATGACACAATACTGAGCCCAGCCATAACCTCAGCAGTGAGCAGCAGAAAGCACTGTTCAAGAGCCATGCCTCCTGACTGCGCTACTGTGGTGGACTGACCCTGGCCAGCCCACAGGCATGCACAGAGCCAGTCACTCACCTCCGCGCAGCAGGGCAGGAAAGAGAACAAAAAACCCAAACCCAACCAAACCATAAAACTATGTCAAAGCAGTTGCTCACTACCCTCCACACACAGACCAATGCCCTGACACTGAGCAATGGCTCCCCTGGAAGACCCAACAGTTTTTATTGTCCAGCATAACTCTATTTGGTATGGAATGTCCTTCTGGCTAATTCATGCCAGCTATCCAAAATGTGTTGCCTCCAAACATCTTGTACAACCTCAGACTACTGCCTGAGGTTGCAGAGTTAAAGACTTGGCGCTGTGACAGCACTGCGTCACAAATCCAAAACACAGCATCATGCACATTGCTATGAAGACAGGTAACTCCGTCCCTAACAGACCCATTATATAACTCCAAAACATAACCAACAGAATACAGTGACATCCCATGGATAGGACACACACTGGAACAGTTTATGGAGAAAGAACCCATGCTAGAGTAGTTGGTGGCAGACTATCTCCTATTGCTGGGACCCCATGATGGAGCAGGGGAAGATCACAAGGAGGTAGTGTGGCAGGAATGAAGTGTTTTGAAGTGGCCACAATCCCCACTCTCAGAGAATCACAGAACGTTAGGATTTGGAAGGGACCTCAAAAGATTATCTAGTCCAACCCCCCTGCCCAAGCAGGATCACCCAGATTAAACCACACAGGAATGTGTCCAGGTTGGTCGTGAATGTCTCTAGAGAAGAAGACTCCACAACCTCTCTGGGCAGCCTGTCCCAGTGCTCCCTCACCCTCACAGTGAAAAGGTTCTTCCTTACATTCAGATGGAACTTCCAATGTCCCAACTTGGACCCATTGCCCCTTGTCCTATCACTGGCCATCACTGAGAAGAGCCTGGCTCCATCCTCCTGACACTCACCTTTAACATATTTATAAACATTAATGAGATCACCCCTCAGTCTTCTCTTCTCCAAGCTAAAGAGCTCCAGTTCCCTCAGCCTTTCATCATATGGAAGGTATTCCATTCCCTTAATCACCTTGGTGGCCCTGTGCTAGACTATTTCAAGGAATTCTAAGTCCTTCCTGAACTGAGGGGCCCAGAACTGGACACAATATTCCAGGTGTGGTCTCACCAGGACAGCATTATCATTAGCTTACTTGGATTTCAAGCCTACAGTGAGAAGAGCAGCTAGGAGTCTTGGAAAGCTTTTCAGTCCAAAGCATCTGCTTCATACTATATTCTAGCAGGCTGAGAAGCTAATCTATTCCACCTAGAAAGTCGACTTCAAAGTCAATGAGCAATATTGATCTTCGTCCAGCCACACTACAATGACCCCGGGAGATGTACAAAGTAACAGATTAACTTAACTTTTCTTGTAATGTATTTCTCCTTGTTAGGGTACTCAAGCAGTTAAATAGTTTTCTGCTTTTTCCCTGCTCAAAGACATCTAATAGCAAGATGCACGTTGTTACTACCCAAACATCAATGTTTCAGCAAAGAGTTGAGGTTTAAAAAGTCAAGTCCCTGATGTGCACCCTCAAATTCTGCAGCTCCCTTGCTTTCATTTCAAAAGGGACTTTGCTATTTCTTCAATGGGACAAATACCCCACGTGCTTTCAAAGTTACAACGGAAAAATTTCTCAAAGGGAGGCACATGTAAAGTGATGAACTGCGTACTCCTGCAATTTAGGGTGTTCATATAAACAGCATGAATATATTTTATTACACTGCATAAGTATATAACATTACTATAATATAAATCATATAAACTTCTGTACATATAAAATGGTCACATATTTTAACTGGTAACTGCTAAAGCTCCCAGATTCTCATTCTTTGCAGTCAGAACCAGAAGACATAGGTATTCAGCTCTAAGATCTACAAAAGTAAATTTTCAAAACCAAAGTATGCAGCACTGGCTTTCCAAATCTACATAAAGTTCTCTCTAGCAGGCTCCCCTGAATCACTAAGTGTTTTACTTTATCACTAACATGATAAAGTAAATTTTCAGTAAGTGAAAATAAGCTTGAGTGAAAATAAACTGGGGATATTTGCTGTTCTCAGAAGGCTGACTTTGTAGCACTAACAAGAATTATTTCAACTGGAGTAGGTTGTAGAAAAAGTATTTAAGTGGTGTAAACAGAGATATTAATAAGGACAGGTAGTTAAAAAAAAATAGAAGCTGCAACTCCTGGAACAGGGCATACACACAACACACTAACAACTTTTGCCTTCCAATGGACGAAAGTGACAAAAATACAGGAAATAGTGACCATAAGCCTAATAATTCTAACAAGAAAAAAATTACATGAAAGACTGTACAGTGTATGAGAACTCAGAAGTAACACTCTGGAAGAGACAGAGATATCAGAAGTAGTGTTATTAGTGATAACACTGAGAATGACTGTGGGCTGAACTTTTATGTGCTGCTCTGTCCTATCCTTGATTTTCTACCTACCAGTTTTCTACACCTTAATTTTCTGACAGTGGATCAATCTACTACAACCAACTAATTCTGTCTTACTTCTCTACAGAATATTAACACATATTCCAAAAGCATAAAAACTAACTTGAACCACAGCACACCAGAAAACAGTCACCTAGTAGAAACAGCTCTGAGCAAGACTTAATCTTTCAGAGAAATAAGAAGCCACTTTAGATATTTTTTTTCTGGAATAAGGACATTTTTCCATCAAAATAGTGCAGTCACAGAACACCTTTATCTCTAGGTCTGGAATCAAGACAATAATTCCCATGATATATCTGAAGGTCTTTACCTCTTCCTTCTCACTTGCAACTTGAGAGTTTAAACATCCACAAACCTGAATTAGGCAGGTAAGTCTGGTCTGAGGTGCATATGCCAGAAAAACTAAAAGCTTTCATGCCCACAGCCTTTTCAACAGCTTGCGCAGAAAGCACAATAATTAGAATTTCCTTTTAGGTGCAGCACACCCAAGATATAAGCTCTGACAGTCTGGTAACTTCAGTGCTTAAGATAAAGCATACACCCAAAGGCTTATGCACTTACAGAATCAGTGGGTTTACAAAAGATTTAAATGCTGTAATTTTTAAGCTTTTCAGTGTAAAATAGGGTGGTAGGAAGAACCTAAACATTTAAGTCTTTTTGAGAAAGCCTTACATCTTTTCTTCTCCAGGCTTTTAAAGCTTTCAATGTAATAAATTTTAAAAACTAATCTTCAATTATGTTTGAAAAAACACCAGGATTCAAACTCTCAGATTGGCTTCATCACCCTTCAGTGCACACTGAAAATCATTACAAAACCACAGACTGCAATTGCAAGTGAAGTTATCACCATGCAACCACAAACAGTACATAACTGTGGACACAAACACCAGCACAACATGACTCAAGGACAGGAACAAAAGAAAAATAATCCACATAGGAAAGGCAAATTTATTTCTATTGTCAAGACAATTCCTCACCGCTTCTCTCCTTCCTCCACACTTCTTCAAGCAATGTGAAATAGCCAAATTTTGTATAGAAGTTAAGATAGTAAAGCAGTGCAAAGTTTCTAAAACATTTCATTACAAAATGCTGTAGGTAGCAAGCTCAATATACTACCATGTTCCCATACACTGATAATGTTAACCTAAAGGGAACAACATGCCTCCTACTAGTCTGAAATCACTGTGTACATTAAGCAGTACAAAACATCCTATCAGCCTCAACAGATGGATGAAGTACACCTCCTATTACAGCCAGGAATCACTCCTTATACAATCTGAATATACAAGTTCTTCTGAGGAAAGAGAATTTCAAGAATTCGATGAGAATCACTTGGGTTGGAAGAGAACTTTAAGTTCATTGAGTCCAGCCACTGCCTAACCCTGACTAGTCCACCTCTAGATCGTGTCCTCAAGCACATCTTCTTAAATACCTCCGGGGATGGTAGCTCCACCCCTTCCCTGGGCAACCTCTTCCAACACTTGACAATCCTCTCTGTAAAGAAATTTTTCGTGATACCTATTTTAAATCTCCCCTGGTGGATTTTATAACCATTTCCTCTCGTCCTATCACTTGCTACCTGAGAGAAGAGACTGACCCCCATCTCTCTACACTCTCCTTGCAGTTATTTGTAGAGAGCAATATGGTCTCCCCCTCAGCCTCCTTTTCTCAAGGCTAAAATGCCTCAGCTCTCTCAGCCGCTCCTTGTAGGATTTGTGCTCCAGACCCTTCACCAGCTTCATCCTCTCTTCTGGACACTCCAGCATCTCAATATCCGTCCTGTAGTGAGGGACCCAAAACTGCACAAGCACTCGATGTGAGGCCTCACCAGAGCTGAGTACAATGGGACAATCACTTCCCTACTCCTGCTGGTAACACTATTCTTAATACAGGCCAGGAAGCTGTTGGCATTCTTTGGTGTTGTCTGCAAACTTACTGAGGGTACACTCAATCTCCCCATCCAGTTCACTAATGAAAATGTTTAACAAGACCAGCCCCAGCACCAGGGAACATCACCTGTGACCTGTCACTAGCTGGATTTAACTCCATTCACCACAACTCTCTGGGCCCAGCCATCCAGCCAGTTTTTAATGCAGCAAAGAATGTACCCATCTAATCCATGAGCAGCTAGTTTCTCTAGGAGGATGCTGTGGGGAACACGGTTGAAGGCTTGACTGAAGTCCAGCTAGACAATATCCGCAGTCTTCCCCTCATCCACTGAGGTGGCCACCTTGTCATAGAAGGCAATCAGGTTGGTCAAGAACGATTTGCCCTTCATATACTAAAAAATAAATCAAAATATAAATTATTATAGATTACAGAACTCCACTGTAAAAACTGCAAGTCCCTAATCCTGGAAAAATACAACACTACAAAATAAGCACATTAATATTCTCCACCTTGACTCCAGAATTAATTTCACGGAGGAAAAACTCAAAGTTGCATCTGTCTTCTGTTATGATTTATCATCACAGTACATCAATCTAGTACACAGGATATCAAGCAATTAACACCTCTTTGCCTTGATTACTCATCTCCATTTGCCTCTGCTTAAGCCAAAAATGAACCCTGATGGGTCCTGACCAGCTCTCACAACAACAAATGCACTATTACTTACTCTGTAGCCTCCAACACAACTTTTCATTAAGAGCTAACAAGTCACTTTGGAGCAGAAAAGCAAAGAACTGAAGAACTGAGAGGTGAATTGGAAAGACTTCTCCTTTTTAAACAGCCAATGACACATGAAAATTACATATAGGGAATTAAATTTTGGGAAAGAGCTGTAGCAGTCAGAGGCATGAGGAGAATCCCTATCTTACAAGGCAGGTGCTACTTACAGATATATAAACTCATTCTTCAAGTCAGAAGATAAGACATGTGATTAAGACCTCTGAAGGGAACTTCTCCAAAGAATTCAAAACCAGCCAAGACCATCAGCACCTTATTGATGTGGTCATTCAAAACAGAAGTTATCTGAAGCCACTGTGAACACCAGCCAGTGCAATATTTGGACTAACTGTGCAAAAGTTAAAACAACTATGAAATAGGTAATGCCTCCCCTTGAATGGGCACAAGTGTTTAGACACAGCCATACGCTCCTCATAAAAATGAGCACTTCAGATCACTGAACAAAGTAGACAGCACAGAGCTACCACAAATTCAACCCGCAGTCACAAGATAAATCTTTTCGCTACACAGCAGCCTCAACGAAACGAGGAGGTACACCCACGAAGAACACCCTCAATAAACAAAGAACTTCTGCGATGGTCTAAGCCCGTAAGCTGTAGAAGCTGTACGAGCACGGGCATACTAAGAGCACAAGTTTCTCCTCAGCACTCGCAGTGCCGAAAGAGAATCCTCCACGCTCTCAGAGCGCGGACGCGGCTCCCACAGCGGAGACCCTGCGCAGGCTGCAGGACGGCGCAAGGTAACCGCGGGTCTCACAGCAGGCACCCAAGCGTCGCAAAGCGCCGAGGCGGCAGAAGGTAACGACATGGGCTCTACCCCCCACCTCCGGGCGGAGAGACCCCCTCTTCCTCAGCCCTACGCAGGGAGGCGAAGAACCCCGCAGACCTCACTCAGTCCTGCCTTCGGGGCGGAAAGCGACGCACAGGCCCGCCGTGTACCTCTCTCCGACCGCGAGGCGGAAACAACTTCCACAGCAACAACTCACTCTACTTCCGCCCTCACCGTGCGCCGGCCGCCCACTGAGCATGCCCAAGAGAGCTGCGCCATCTACAGCTTCCGCCCTCACTGCCGTTGGCCCCTCCAGAGGGAGGTGTGCGCATGCACTCTGCGAGGCTGGTGGAAAATTTCGCGTCTGGCGCAGACGGGCTTTGTAGTAGCGGAGGGATGGGTGGCGGCTGTGAAGTCTCTCGTCGGGTACCGCCGCCGTGCCCTCTGCTGCGACGTGGGATGGCGGGGTTCCTCTCGCAGCCACGTTGGTGCAGTCCTTGAGGGCGGTTTCTTGCCGGCCTTACCCCTTATACCCTGCCTGCCCCCGCTCTGGCGGCGGGCGGGCTGAGGAAAGCCCAAGGCAGTGCCGTCTCCTAGCCGTCTCGGAAGGGGACGCCCTGGCAGTGTTGGGTGCCCAGAAAAACGAGGATGTTCAGGTGCACTTAACTATCATCTGGAAAAAGTGAAGAAATACGAGCTAAGAAACAGAATTACAGAATTGTTCGGTGTTGGAAGAGGTCTCTGGAGATCATCTGGTCCAAACCCCGCTGCTTGCTGGCTTTTGTTGTTCAAATGGCAGGAGGCTTGAAGTGACAGGCTTTGAAATCCAGTATTCATTGCTGTCAGAGACACAGGGTCCCTCAGGCTTGCTGATGCTGCAAGTTGACACATGACAAGATCTCATTTGCGTTGCTTGCCAGTTCAAAATTACAGCATGCATGGCTCAACATCACAAGAGCAAGGCTTCCTTCTTCGGAGATTTCAGCTTTCTCTCCAGTGCTGAAGAGATCTGTCTTATGCCAGCCTGTGTACTCTCTCTCGTGCTGTTTCTCATCTCTGCAGTTCTGGATATCTGGGACAGCTTTCCTTCTCTTGTCTCTCATCACTGAGTGACTTAAAAAAAAACTTCCCACTGGAAATAATTTTATCCTTTCTCTACCTTTAAACCTTTTCCTTCACAACCCTCCCCTTGTTTTGCAACTGTTTTAGTTAAGTCTCTGAAGTGTTTTAGGTACACGTTGAATTCAAACTCAAGTAAAATATTGGAACTTTAGTCCATGTTCGAGAAGCCTCTGTAAGGGGATTCCCTGATATTTTTGTTTTGTACTAATTTACTATACTGACAATATTTTCTGAAACAGGTTTCTTTGATCATCACTGTTCTCAATAAATTTTAATCCTATACCTTCTGTTGGGTATTAATGTAGCATACTTTGTTATAAGCAAAAATACTAAGACCTTGTTACACAGGCATGATATAAATAGCCCACAGTCAGGCTAGGATGGACCTGGAAATTTAAGTACACCTGGTTACCTGGAGGAGTAGTGATCTGGGCAGCTGAAGAGCAAACTACAGCAGAATAGATAGGCAGAGAAGACTGGCGTTACTTGGCCAGGTCCTTTGCTTCTGTCAGAAGGTTTGGAGGAGTCAACCATGCTTTTAAATTATTTCTGTCAAGTGAGCATTTTTAGTGGAATATTGTCTGTCCTCTCCCATGACCTCTATTTTTAAATCTACCTTTGAAAACAATGGTTTTGACCACAATAAAAAATTGGGCAGCAAAAGTGTTTAAAAAGCACTGAAGACAGCCCCTTATCAGTGAGTAAAAAATACTGGAAAATTTGTAGGAGTAAAGAGTGCCCAGTAAGGGAATTTTGCTTTAACCCATCAATGATCTTTTCTGTTCTGTTTCTTCTTTCATGTCTATGAAAGATCTGGTTAGCAATTTTAATTACAGTGGACCTAAATCATGGAAAAATTGTACATTATATATGAATTAATTAAAAGCATTTGGAAACAGCAAGTTGCACTCCTGTGTAATTTAAATGGTAACATGATCTTCTCATCTTACTTCTCTGAACTTCTGCTGCCTCTGTCTCAAATGCCTTTTCTAAGTTTAGTACTAAATCCTTTTATAAAGTCATCTCAAAACAAGAGGAATTTGAGATTTTATGTGCTATCCTATACATAATCAAATGAGAAAAGGGGAAAGCTGTATATAAGCAGAATTTTCATAAAATAAGGTAGATCCCAGTTTCATGTGTCGACAGAACACTTGTTATGTCTGTCCTAAATTTAACCTGAACTCGGTTTTCTTTAATTTCTGATTTTTTTAAAGTAATAATTTGGTTTCAAGAATTTATCCATTTTCTGCCAGTGGAATATTGCAGTCAATATGACAAGTTAGATGAATAATATATTGAATTACATTGCATCAGAAGGTGATTTTTTAATGTTTCATTAAGTCTGTACTGTATGTTCTCACACTACTTGTAGTAATCTTGAAACATGCTGCAATTTATACATGTCATGGTAGGAAATAATTCCCCTACAAAGGACAAAAAAACCCACAAACCAACACCCCTCCCCAAAACCAAACAAAACCAAACAACCCACAATACTGATCTTTACATCACCATGCTGCGTGGCTTCCTATAAATAATAGTTACAGTTTTCACTTCTAAATTAAAGTTCATATGTAAATACCAATATGGTAGCTTCATTTCTTGAACTTGTGTTTTGAAATGGGGGATTGTGAGAGGGTCTATGGGCAACTGATGCCCATGCTACTAATTCTTAAAAGTCCCTGTCCTGTTTCCAGCTAGAGTGAGGTTACTTACCCCAAGAATCCAGCACAGGTGAGCTGAGTTAGCCTGGGCTGTTTTCCACACCCCCTGACATCACACCCCCATAAGAAGGGCAGGTTGGGAAGGGGTGAGTCTGTGTGGTTCTGGGGCAGTCTGAATGTGGTTGGGCATTGGGTTGGTCCTTGCACTGGTGCAGTGCTCTGTGTTGCTATCTTGTTGGGTTGGTAAGGTGCTCAGTGCTATCACTGGGTGTGTGTATTCTGCCAGAGGCTCTGTTGTTCTCCTTCCTGGTGCTGTGCCAGTAACTCTCTTTGTCTGTTTGCCCTTCTGCTGAAGGGGTGAGTGAGTGGTGTGTGGTGCTCAGCCACTGCCTGGGGCTGAACCGTGATAGTCCTTCGTGGCACCCGACATAGGGCTTGAGCCTATGACTCTGAGATTAAGAGTTTCATGCTCTACTTTCCATTCCATTTAGCAAGATGGAAATTTCCCCCGGTGCATCAAAGGTACAGTAGAGTGGGACACAGAATCAAAGCTTTCAGAAATAGATGCCTTAGACACTAAATCACTGGAGCTGCTGAAGGCTGTTCTCTTAACAAGGTAGGAAACTAAATGGAGTTTTGGGATACTTGCTTCAAGCTGATGGGGGTTGTTTGTTTGGGTTTGTTTTTTGTTTTTTTTTTAATTTTTTGAGCCATTTGATAAATTTGAGCAAGTTTTTCAAAGGTGTGTTGAAAACCACATACAATGGTAGTCAAGCCCATAAGCAATACTGAAAACTATCTGTTTGACCTTATTTTCCTTCAGTATTTTAATAAACAATAGAAAGATAGGTGTCCTATAGGGATGTAGGCTTTCTGGCTGCTAAAAGATTTTAGCCAGAATGCTGCTAAAGCATTCTGGCTAAAATCTTTTCTAAGTTCAACAAGAGACATTTCGTAGGCCACTGATACAGTGTTAAATGTGAAGTGTACACTCAGATTCTAAATAATGCAGCTCTCAAAAAGGCTCAGCTTTCATTCCATTTGAGAGCTATTGTAAAACTATTTTGACATACCTCCATAGCTAAAGGCAGCCTTTTTCTACCCCTTTAACTTTGCTTTGATGACAGCACTAGATTTTGTTCAGTAGACTTTTACAAATACAGCTCAAATCCCGTGAGCCACGGAGCAGAAATTCGCTGCAGTACATCTGAAATGATGTGGTGGTGTTTGTTGAAGTTGATAGTGATGGAAGTTAAAAACCTAGATTTATTAATATTACTGAAATGATTACAGCATAAATGTTTAATAATTTTTGGATGGTTTCTGAGAATATTTTTGAATATTGCATCTTTATAAATGTTGTTCACGTGCAATGAATCAATAAGTAATCATTGTTATCGCGCCCTTCTCACTACCCAGCACTGTATTTAAATGATTTTCCTCTGTAAAGGACAGCCAGATCCACGAGTTTTTGTTGTCAGTGCTGGCAAACCTGGAATACAGAGGCCAGAATTAGTCTTTTGAAATAAGTGTACATGAAACATGTAATTCTACATTTTTTGGCATCATATTAGTGTTAATGTTACTGAAGATTTACTATTCATTGAGTCATCACAGATTAGATTTTTATTTGCCAGCATTAAGTCTGCTTCTTTGTTTAAAAGAAGACATTTTTCTTTTCTAAATATAAAACAGTCATTAAGTATGCTTGCTCTGTGGTTGTGTTCTTACCTAATTTGCTTAGCAGGATTTTATTTTCTAATGCGGCAGCTACCCAAAAGCCTTCTGTAGAAATGAACAATAGTGGATATTGGTTCTATGTTTAGTGCATAGTAGTTTTCTGTGTACTCCCTAGCTCTAAGAATGTTGAAATTCTGTTCTTCATTCTAAAACCTCAGCTGTCTGACTAATTGTAGAAGCTTGTGCTTCCTTTGCTTCACTTATAATCTATACTGGCTAAGAAGACTACTGAAAAAATAAAACCTAAAATGTATCATTTCCCAATGAGTTGATGTGATAGTGTGATACATATCCTGGGAGTAATGTACTGAAAAGAAACCTCAACATTTCAGCAGCGATGGATCTTTTGTTTCAAAGATAGGATCAAACCCAGAAATATCCTAAGATCATTTTGTTTCTATGTCCATTCATTGCATGTGGGTTTTTGGTAAGTGGACAGGAACCTAGGCATGTATTTTCAAGAAAATCATTAAAAGACCTTATTAACTGGTGCAATTATTTGAGTTCAGATAAATGGAATTATTTCTGTAAGAACTATGTAAGTATTACTTGTAAAAATAGCAGGATTTCTTGCTCTGATATTTTAATTAACAAACAACTGAATTGGTGTGATATGTACCAAAGCCTGAGACTTTTAAAAAAAATATTTATTTAATAGATTTTTTTAATGAAACATTTTATTTGAAAAATTCAAGTTCTTCAGTTTTAGGGATGAAAGTCTCACTATGGCTATCATCACAGGCATAATTGTCCTCCCTGTAAAAATCTATAGATGGCGTAATGATCTGGAATCCCTTTGCGTGTAGTGATGTGATGGTGAACAAAAAAGCCAGTCTCTACCCTGCTAAGTTTAACTTCAAAATACACTTAGAAAATGAGAATTGGATTTAATTTATAGTGTAGTGAGATACTTTTGAAACCAGAAAGTACAACAGGAGCAAGAGTTGACTTGGGAAGAGATGTTACTAGGAAACCTAGTCCTATTAAGTAAGTGGATTTCACTGGTGTAGTAATGGTGTCAGTATTTCAGACATCATTGCATTCTCCAGCCTTGAGAAAGCTTCAATACATAAAATTAAGTATAATTTTAAAACCCTACACTTTTTGTTATAGGTCACATACCCATACCCAAAAAGCATAAAAAACCTTTTGTCCTTTTCCTTGAAAAAACTTTAGCTCTGAGGGCTGAATTCTGATAATTTCATGGTCTAAAGTCAAAGCACAAATATATTTTTCTCCTGTTCTTTTACATTTAATTCTTACTTTGGCCTTGCATCAACATAATTCCTTTTTAAATTGGTATATTTATTTTGGCTTTTGATATTAAGTTAATTAAAAGGAAAATGAAAACTAAGTACATAAAGGAGGGAAAAGACCTGTCGCTGAAATAGAATGCCTTTATGACTAGTTATGTTCACCTCCTCTGAGTATTTTCTAAGAGGTCCTTAATTCAGGTTTTAACTCAAAGCACTTTAAGCAATTTTGGGTCCCCTGAAGCTAAAACATTGGGCATCTAGTGCTTTTATCCCTTTTAGCTTCAGTGTTTGGTGGAAAACTGAAGAGAAGTTGTTCTACCATGATTGACAGACCACCTTATTTTAAAGTTTGTAACTTTGAAGATGTTTGCCTTTAATCTTCTGAATATTTTTATCTGTTTATTCTCTTATGCTGTGTGATTACTTATTTAAATAACTGTATTCTAGAAAAACAGAAATGGCATTTTCCAAAACATGGTTTGGTGGGGGTTTTTTTCTGTCTTACATTTTGAAATAGCCAAAATATTAAGACTGAGGCAAAATATACCATTTGAGTTTTGACCCAATGAAAATGAAATGAAAAAGGGTTCTTCAGCAACTGAATAAAGGGGAAGCACAGGAAAGAGTTCTGACATCTTTGATGGTATCTGATGTAATGGTTCAGTGGTGTTTTTTTCACTCATCTTTACTTCTAGAGTTTGCTTAACTCAAGAGTGCTTCTGAATTCGTCTATTACAGACCACATTTTCTTGAGTGCACCTGTGTGGTACCCGTGGTCTCACATGGCTGTGGACTTCAATGGGTCTTCCAGCCATGTGGAATTTTGTGAAAATAAGAGTTTTTTCAACTGCATTAAGATCTTACTTAACAGACTACTCAGCTCTTGAGTGGTATAGCATGAACTCAATTTCAATAAAAGTGTAAGAACAGTTATTCAGGACCCCCAGAATTCTGAGAATAGGCTGGTATGTTCTTGCAACCTTGGCAATGGAGTTGTTGATGTGATCTCTAAAATATAGCATGCCTGGGAACCTGAAGAAAGACTGAATCTTAAATAATGTCAGATACTGAGGATACTGATTCCGTGTAGTACTGCAAGAGCACTCTGTCAAATTGAAGAAAATGGTTTTAAAAATAAGCTGCACTCAAAAGGGACAAGCAAAAGATACTGCACTTAAGCAAAACTAGTCAACCGTATAAATACATGAGGGTGAACAATGGGCTAAGTGGTGGTTCTTTAGAGAAAAAAGGAATGAATCATGAGCTGATTGTGACTCAGCCATGTCATTCTGTTCTGAAAAAGAGCAAATGACAGAAATAACCTGCAAGATACATAAAATAAGCTTTCTGTTCAAGAGCTCTGGTGTGCTGAAGTAATGTGCTCAGTTTCTGTCATAAAACTTCAAGAAAAACAAAGGTCAGTTGGAGAGGTTCTGGAGGACATCAGCAAGACTGACAAAAGGCTGGAGAAACATGACCTCCAGAAGTGCACAGAAAGGCCTGGGGGTATATAGCCTAAAGAGTATGGGTTTCTACATTTGGAGCCATGTGGTACAGAAAAAATAAAAGCAAAGAATGAATAATTGTTCTGTGTGTTCATGGTGTATAGAGGAAGACAAAAAGCTTAAATTCCAAATTTAATTATTCATATTAGACAATGGGGCAGAATTTCTGGTTAAAGAAAAAAGTTCAAGCATGGAATAATTTTCCTGAAATCTGCATTAATGAATGGATTTTTTGGACCAGGTTAATAAAATATTTAGTTTAACTCGCTGGTCTGTGTCAGAGGAGATGGTTGAATAAGATACATTCTGAAGGTTATTTCAACTCTGTTTTTTTTCTATGGTTCTATAAGATTTAATATGAAACTTTTACTTACTTATTAGCTTCTTAAAGCTCAGATGGCATTAGTCTGAACTGTTCATGTGAACCTGAAGCAATCACTAGCAACGGATGGAAGCCTGTTCATATGCAGATTGTGAAATAAATATTTACAATTTGATGCTTTTCTGTGGGTTAGTATATATTCACTGCATTTGATTGAATGTGGTTAATATATGCTTAAAAGCCGTAATTTAGTTCTGTTTTACACAATCTTGCATGATTGTTCATTGCCACATTTTCATACTGCATTAGTTCTTTGTTCTTCTTCGTATGTTGACAGTGTCGTTCTGTTTTGTGGTTTGTGTTTTATTGGCTTAGTTGTCATCTTTTAAACAAGTGTTGTCTTTAAAAACAAGTGCTATGTGCTTTCAAAAATTTTAAAATTTGATAATTTGATTACTAGCAAAAAGGAATGAACATTGTAAACAGTGTTTTCTGATATATCATAATTACACATCCATTCAGCTGAATTGACTAAAACTAGGTGCTCAACCAAGCATCTGATTATTTTGAAAAATTGCATTTGGATGCTGTGTTTGCATTGAATATTGACAAGGCTTCCTGATACTGGTTTCTGCACCTTTAAGAAAGCAGCCGAGCGTGAAGGAGCATAATAGCACACCAAATTTGGAGCTTGGGAATCTTGCTAACACAGATAGTCTTTTCTTAGAAGGTCAGATTTTTTGCATATAATTGTTAATGTTGATATAACTTATAGCTCCAGAGAGGATGTCCAAGATGGCTATTTTCTAAGAAAGCAGAAGAGTCATATAGATCACATTTCTCTCAACCTTGGTGTATGTGAGCATTTATTTTCCAGTTTCATGTGAATCTTTTGTGCAATTCTGTTCACAAGACAACGTTTCAGTTGATCGAGCACTACATCCCTGAATAAGTCTTCTCAAATGTGAAGCTACCTCTGAAGCAGTTGCAGCAGTGAGGGTTGCAGGAACTGTAGCTTCTCTGTGTCTTTGGAAAATTCTTCTAACCCAGGTTCATATCTTTTTAAAAGTAGTGTTTATTAAAGGGGTCCAGATTGGTTTTGAATGTCTCCAGAGAAGGAAAATTACAATAAAGATGAGGCGATCCCTTAACAATTACTGTGGCGGGTAGAATAGCCTCGGTGTGGTGAAAAGACGTGACTGCAGGGCTCAGATAAATTTGAGCATCACCTTCAGATTTAATAAATCACTATAGCAAGTTTTATGGATACAATGGAGAAAAAGGGCAATTGTAGTTCAAACCACGAGAGATTCACAAAGTGCACTATGGCAACCATAAGAGAATCGCAAAATGCAGTATTAAAACCACGAGGGATTCACAAAATGCATTGTTACAACCCACAAAAGTCACTCTTACCATCCACAAAATTTAACATTTCACCCAGACCAGATTCATGAGTACATTATCACAACACACGTATGCACTAAATACTACATGTGTCTTAGTTACTCACTGTTTGTGACTACAAACCTAAAGCATGTCAAATACTCAAGGAGTATTTGAAGGGAGAGCCCTCCAGGTAAGGGCTCTCAATACACTTATCTCTTTGTAAACTGAATAGAATCATCAGGAAGTTCTGCATGCTCTCAATTTTCATCATTACATTCTTCTCACACTGCCTCATGGCTTTTAATTTAAACAAATAATATTTAAATGTGTGTTTTATTCTGACTTATGTGATATTCATTGTTGCATTGACAATGATAATTTATCATTTGTATTGATATCCAGCTCTAAATTTTTCTCAGGGTGGGAAAGTTTTGTTCTTACTCATTAGGTTTCTTACTGTAGCAAGTAGAAGCTGTATCAGGAACAATCTTGTCCTGAAGAGAACAAGAACCACTGACTGTCTGTGTTTTCAACCAGTACAAGAGAAGAGAAAACCAGCAAGGTAATAAGGTCAAACTGATGAGAGGTAGTTTTAGTACAGCAGCACATCAGGCATTCCCAAGCCAATTTCTTAATGACTTCTCTGCCTGTTTTCATCTGCCTGTTTGTAGAGACAGTCTCCACAAGTGAGAAAAAGTCAAGAGGGAAAGTAAAGCCAGAAGGCATGAATTGTGGTGGACAAGGTTTAAAAAAAGGATCATAATGGCCATGGCAGGTCACTATTTCCATTGGAGGAATGCCCAATAACCATTTCAGAGGTTTTAGATATGCCACAGATAGTGGTTTTGGCTGAATTATTGTAGAATTCAGAGTGATAATTACAACAAACAAAAGGGCTGCAGAAGTGATTAAAGATAATTACTTTACACCTCTCAAACTCTGCAAATGCCATCACTAGCTATTAACTCTGCCTTTTTTTTTTCTCATCTGTCCTTATTCAGTGTTGTTTCATGAAACTCTTGGGATCAGAAGAAAAGATGGGGGTTTCTGTATTCTGTGAGTGTCTCTGCCCTCTATGGAGAGGGCTTTCTACAAAGGTTTCTAAGGACAGTGGTAATGCAGCTTAGCACATCTCACAAGTGGAAAAATGCAGCAATGACAATCATAAAGTTCATGGTCATGATATTAGTTAGACATTGATTAATTGGTAGTTGTTCACTACCTTAATCTCCCTCTAAACTTAATAATCACTGAAATACAGAGTGGTTACCCACATGATGTGCTTACAAAACACATATATCACACTCTTCTGAATGTTAAAAGCCTTCCTTACTTATTGACATGTCAGGAATCAGATTGTTCTAGAAATGCTTATCAGGTGTTGCTGGTAAAATTTAAATTTTATCAGTATTGCCTCAATAACATGTGACAGAGTACAGCTTCCACTGATATCAGCAGGTTGCATGTCATCATCTGAGAACTGATGTGGACTCTATATAATACAGAGTGAGAATCCAGAAATTTATGGGAAGTCATGAACAATCTTTATATGAATTATTTAAATGCCATAGATGTATATACTTAGAAAACCAAAGTGAAAAAAACAATTAGCATCTGTTGGCTGCTTGAGGTGATGCTGTTCTGTGCCTTTACATTTTTTTATGATATAAAAATGCATTGATGTTTCCCCAAAACAGAGCTTTACTCTCTGAATTTCCCATGCTGCATATATGTTTCCTTTGCTGAATAGGTTGAATTTTCTGCACAAACTTTTTGGGTTGTATTGGTTTGTCCTCCCATCTCTGGGATGGTTGCTTTCTCCTCTGAGGTGGCTTGCCACCTTCTGAAATCTGTCGAATTTGCTTGATGAGGGTATACATATATATCCATATAAGAAATCTTTCATAAGTATATAAACACACATGTTATATTGTTAGTAAGATTCTAGTAACCTGTAAAAATATATACCTTCTTGGTTGTTGCTGCTGCTGTTGACTTGCTGTTATATTGATTGTTGCTATATGATTTATTTTTGCTATATTATTGATTGCTGCTATCATTATTACTATTATTGATTGGTGTTATGCCATTAATTGATACAGTATTACTGGCTGCTAATAATAATGTGTAATAGTTCAATATTTTTTTCTTGATTAATCATAGACTAATGATTTCTGTGGTACTTGTAGTAATCTGTAACAAGTAGAGCTATTTAGATGACAGTCTCCATGTCCTTGTCTATTGCAGTATCCAAAGAACACATGGTCACAATCTCTACACACCCACAGAGAGGTTAACCATTTAGACTGTGCCAGATGGCTAGCTTGGAATATGAAAGGAAAGCAGTTTATCTCACCATTAGTAAGGCTATAAACTCTATTTCTTACAACAGAGGCCTCTGAGGACAAGCACTGAGTAGATAAGTGGATATAAAGTAAAATAAAGACTGGATGAAGAGCTGGGCTCAAGGGGTTGCAAGCATCAGGACAAAGTGCTGCAGTAGGACAGTTGTAGCAGCGTTCCCCAGGAGGCGATACTGGGACTGATAGGTCTTCATTAATGGTCTGGACAATGAGACGGAAAGCACCCTCAGCGAATTTGAATATAATGCAAACCTAGGGGGAGATGATGGTTGTGCGTACCTACCCTACAGGGAGACCTCAAAAGGCTAGAGAAGTGGGCCAACAAGAGCTGTGGACACGAGCCATTTTTGAGTGAATTCATGAAAGGAGCCTCACCCATGATCTCAGAACGAGTCTGTGGAAGACCCTATATGTCACCACTGGCTGGGAAAGGCTCAATGTGAAGTTTAGGCTCTTGCTCCTGAAGTTATGCTTTGTGAATGTGCACCTTTTAAGCAGTCAGCTTGTAGAGCCCTAGCACATAAAATCAATCTGTCAGGAAGGATGGTTTCTATCATATGACAACTGTTTCTCAAGAAGTGGACTACAGAGCTGAAATGATATGAGTTTCCCAACCATTGTCACTGTTTCACTCCTGAGCAGTGCTACCCGGTGCTTGTCCAACCAATGTCCTAACAGCTTGTCAAAAGGCTCCTTGGAAATAGCTTTCACATGATTTACTGCATCAAACAAGCTATCTTTACATTCCAGTTCAAGCTTGACAAATTTGTCAGTTTCTCCAATCTTTTCACAGTTCATAAAGTAAGCATTTCTGAGAAGCAACTGACTCTGAGCGACCTGCAAAGAAATCACTGGTGATTGCTTCAAGGGTGACTAATTTAGCAATGGTGTAAGATATTTTTAAATCTCACAAAAGACAGGAGCTCAGAAGGTAGCAGGAGGGCTTCATTAAAAATTATCAAACAACATCTCAGAGTTTGCCATGCAGCAAAGGTTTATTTCAGAAAAATCTCACTGGTCTAGGAAAACTTGGTGCTTCCCATGAGGAAGTATTTGGTCCACATTTGTAAGCTTTACTGGGTGTGTTAGAAAAATGATGAGGACAAAACCTTTCCGCATGTGGGCAAGCAAAATAACCCACTTATTTTGCTGGCTGGGAAAACAACTTCAGTTCTGCATTTCTCAAATGTTGTTGTCCTAATGAAGTTACATTAGCAAAGAAGTTTTCCACTTGGCAATTTGTGCTATTTTTATTTCCCTATTGCAAATTAAGCTGTTACACCACCTATGGCAGTAAAACAAGAAAAAGTTGGGTAAATTTTAATAGTTCTCTCTGCTACTTTCTTTTCTCACTCATGATTTGTGTTATTTTAGACACATAGATTTTTGCCATGTTTTAACAGATCTTGGAACAGGCTGCCCAGAGAGCCTGTGGAGTCTCCTTCTCTGGAGACATTCAAGACCAATCTGGACACGTTCCTGTGTGACTTAATCTAAGTGATCCTGCTCAGGCAGGGGGATTGGACTAGATGATCTTTCAAGGTCCCTTCCAACTCCTAACATTCTGTGATTCTGTGATAAGTAAAAGAAGCAAAACTACCTGAGCTACTAGGAGCAAAAAGAGTGAAGAAAAAATTAAAAATTAAAAAAAAATGCAAACTTACAAAAATAGGTCTGACTATCAAGTTCTAAGTTGGAATCCAGTTTCATTCACATCATGGTACTGCATCAGATGAAGCATCACAATAGCATTGCATGATGTGATATAGAAATTTTGAGGATTGATGGGGGTTTTTCAGTGGTTTGTTTTTTTTTTTTTTGTGTGTGTATTGATTTGATCTGTTGCAGGAAGTGGAGGGATTAGTTTGGCTTTTTGAACACTGCATTGGCTTTTTCTGAATACCATGCACCAAACAAAGACAAAGGAGATTTGCTGCTTAGCAGAGCAACATATATGGTGCTGCTTCAGAGGACAAGAAGTGGTCTTTCAGTGCTGGCCAAAGCAGCAGGACTCTTTCAGTTTTTGGCAGAAGTATGAGCTTGAGATTATTCGAGTGTGTGGGCAGAGATGTGTAATTGATATTCACAAATCACAGAAGTCCTTGGAGGATTTATGGCACAAAGAGGACTGGAAATGTGACTTTTGGTCTTTTATGCAATTGCTTCTGCCTCACAATCTCAGCACTATCCAGTGTGTTTGGCTTGGCTCTCGCAGTTCGATGTCAGAGAGCACAGGGTAATAACAAAACCCTTTTCTTCTTGATACATGCAAACACTACTCAAGGTAGTTTGATTTGTATCACCACACCTGACATTTTCTCTGTCAGCAGAGAGAACTACCAAATTTGACAAATCGAGCCACTCTTGCTCAAAACACTTTTCTGGAAATAGATTTGACTCTTTCACTTGTCAGGTTTGTGAATTCCCCCAAACTGATGTTCTGTCCTTGAGATGAAAAATACTTCAGAATATGAGGATGGTTTTTTGCTTTCTTTGGGGACATTTGTGCCATTCTGCAGTTTGTGAAGCAGTTTGTTCACAAAGCTTTCAAAAATTTGTTGTGCTTTGAGATGATGTTCTGTTAATCATCTGAAAAAAAGATTCAGGAGGTGGTCATGGCTGCTTTTGGCCAACAAGAGCTGTAGTGCTCCCCTCTGTTTTCTGTTACCGAAAGGAGTGCTAGTAGTCTTCTGCAATAAGGTTCCTCAGCCTGAGATTGCAGCCTGTGCACTCAAAATACTTTGCTGAGGTTGAGCATGATAGAACAGGTCAGCTTCTAATAGCCAGTGTGGCTGCATAGTTCAGGGCATTTGGGATTTGGTAGGACCTGCAGTTTTATTTATCTATCCAACTGTGCTCCTTGCATTTTTTTTTTTTTTTTTGCTGACTTTACAACAGAGTTTACCTAGACAGGAGAAATTCCCTTCTGCTGTATGTTATTGTAGCTTATGCACTGTGGAGCCTGTTAACTTGGCCATCACCTCTATGTAATCCAGCCTTGTCCATGGAAGGTGCTGTTCTACTGAATGGTGGAAGGGTCACCTGAATCAGCTTGAGAGTTCTCAATGTTCATGAAACAGTGAGGCAGAGGATTTTCTTGAAGGATGTCAGAGCTATAAACAGTGTCAGAAAATATATGACAGAAGGAACACGTGCATTTCAGACATCCTGTGTTTTGCCTCCATGCTGTGCTCTGTGGTTTGTTTCAATGGAAATGTAGCAGGTTCCCTTGCCAGGCAACTGTTACCTGTAACCTGGGGCAGAAGAGCAATGTGTGAGATCAATACTGAATATGTAAACATAGCATTAGATTAACCCACTGTAAGGGCATGGTGTAAAGTTGAATCCATAGGAATCTGTCCCTAAAGGGTAGACAGCATGTTTGAAACCAGAACATACATAGAAAGCCACAGCAGCTGTTGCCACATTCTGTCACCTTACAGCAATTATTCTTTATATTTTTATGTATCTATAAAATGTTATATACCTACTTTATACAAACCTAATACTGAACACAAACTGTTTGCTCTTTGTGAAATGGGTAGTGCTATTTGTTTCTGCTAGAACACAACTGCTTACCCTAGCAAGCTTTTAGCTTTTTAGCTACTGTTTTTGGCTTGATTTTTCATGTGCCACAAATATCTTACCCAGCAAATACCTGGGCATGATCCTGGAGTCACAAAGTTCCAGTCAGGGCTACCAGTAGATAGTTTGCGTGCAATGATTGGATTTTCAGTGATTGCCAACATGGAAACAAGCTTTCCTGTGCTACCTGGTTTCAGACACAGGGCTACTCTCAATAAATTTAATTTACTAGTATAATTCTTGGGTGTTTCATCTTTTCCCTTCATTTTTCCTTGATATCCACAACACTCCCTCTTATCTCTTACTACCCAGAATTACTAAGACCGCATTCAGAAAAAGTAAGTTGGGTCTGTCATACTTAGGAAACTGGCTGAAAGGTACTTAAGAAAGTATCTTAAGGTTTCTTTTATTGCTTAAAGTTACCATAAGTGTTTTCCCTCAGATACTTACTCTTTGCTGTAACTACCTAGGTTTAGGAATTTAATATTTGTACCCCTTTTGAACCATCAGAATCTGTATGCTGAAGTGTTTGAAAATAAAAAATTGTCAGTAGACTTTCCTGTAAATGTAATATTGAACAAAATATTGTAACATGAAAGAAGCACATAAAATTAACTGCAAAACTGCTTAAAGGCATACAATAATTCATGTACTACTGTAATTCATTATTTTAAACTCTCTGTAATCATAGATGCATGCATTTAGTATTTCTGACATATCTAATCCTTGTGAAATCAGTAGGACATCTCACGATAGCTCATATTAAGGACAAATTGCAGCAACATCATATATAGGTAAAATATTATTTTTTTAAACTGTCTGTAGTCTTAAAAAAATCAGATTTTTGTCATGACCACAAAAAAAAAAAAAAAGTGAGGAACAGCTCTCTTTTCCAACCATGATGATTCTGTGAAGTTATGAGTAGGAAGTTGCGAGTTTGGCTTCTCTTTTCCAGTGGAAGTTCATATAAGGAAGAAAATAGATGTCCCCTCAGAATTTTACCTCAGGTTTTTTAAATGTAATTTACGGATTCTCAAGTAGTAGAATTGTGATTTCACTGAAGGGGAAACATCAGGATTTTATTAAGGATAAGAAGTAAGTTTTTACAAGCTCTTCTGGCCATTCTAGTGTTTTGTTTTGCTTTTCTTGTTTTTTTTTTTCCCATTTAGTGTACCAGATTTCCTGATGGAAAAGTAATTGGCACATGCTCAGAGAGATATGGATCCAACTCACAACATAAAAAGGTAAAGCTGGCAACTGAAAAACAAGACGCTATCCTTTCTCCTTTGGTTATTACTTTAAAAAAATCCTGTCTAGCTGTATTAAAAGATACTCTAAGTTAAACACTAAGTTAAGACCATTGAGTATCTGTATGAGCCCAAACAGCTTCCCTTGGGTTCTGCTCAGCTATTCTGAAAGTCGAATTTCTTTTTCTCTGAGGCTGGAAAGCCAGGAGACAGTTCTTCTGTATAAGAGTAGCTTGAGGTTATCTAAATTTACATAGCAAATCTGCTACTACAGTGCTCAAACTGTTGTGCTAATACTAAGGCTGATCTAGTGATCTTCTTTCACTGTCAGTAGTACTGTTGTAGCCATGAAAATATAAAAAAAAGAAACAGAAGATAAATAGAGAGTTGCAATAGTCAGTTGAAAAACCTGGCAGAGCTGGAAGAAAGAAGGTTCTTTCCAATACTATTCCATTATTGTCCTGCCACTGCCACAGACTGGACAAAAAGTTAGGGGACAGGAGAGGGAATGATGCAAAACTAATAAGCAGAAAAATCTCACTACCTAATTTAAACTATCTTTCATTTTTTGTCAAGTGGAGATTCCCTTGGCCACAACTATTTTCAGCACATCCTCCCATGCCGTTTGGATGTCAAATGAGGCTGTTCATTTTGATCAGACCATAAATTCCTCTTGTTCGATAAACACCTTTGAGAGACTCAGTGTGATTTCTGAGAAAACTGTGATGATCCATCCCTGCTTTACAGGATGCTTATGTGTCAATGTTTTTTTCCTCTTCAGTTCATGAGTTCAGTGAAGAATAAGAATCAATCTGTTTTTATTGATGAAATAAATAACTTGATACAGCCAGTCATAAAATTAGCCATTTCCCTTTAAAATCCATCAGGCACATTTGATTTTAAGACCCACTATTGTTGACAATTGCTCATCCTGACTACAGGGTATGCAAAGAAATAGCTTGGAGTAGCCTTGAAAAAAACAGTGATGGAAAACCACCAATTACTTCAAACGCTAAACTTTGTCATTTATGAATTGTATTATAGAACAGAAAGCAAGGGGCTAGAATCAAACAGCAAGATGGTTTCTTTTAATCTATGCTAAATTTTTATTAAATTTAACTAACACTAATCATGGATGAAACAGGCCAGATAAGCGATGCTGTTGCATCAGGAGGGAAGTGTGAAATACATGGTTTGTATAATCCAAGCATTATTTTTTATGGCACCAGGATCAATACTGAAAATGGGAGAAGGAATAAGCAGCTTTAATTCTCCACGTAATGTCACAACACCTTCTAACAAATAATAAATAGGCACTACTATTGCACTGTTTTCTGGAATGCTACTTATCCACAAGGACCTATTTAATTATTTCTTTGGTTTTATGGGTCTGCCTACAGTCATTTACTTTTCCTTCACACTCGGTTACCCAAGGTAATTCTAACTCTAATGAGACTGGGATGTTTTGCTACATAAGTAAGAGGACAGCTTATATAGGCCCTGATGAGAGCATTTTCCTCTTGCCAACAGTGAAAACCTCTTCTCCTGAGGCTCCTGAATCCCTTTGTAAAATAACCTTATTTCTCTGGCAAGCCTTACTTGGGACCCCCACCGACTCACCCTGCCCATGTCCAGGAGACCCATTTCACCACAAGCCTGGGCCCTTAGTCTTTGCCTTACCTGCCTCTCTCCATCCCTGTCTACAGCCCTTCCTGACTTTCTGAGATGACATTAGACATGACTTGTTGCTTCAGCTTTGTCTGGTCCATTGGAGCAGTGTGTGAAACCAACTGCTGTGCTCACCCTGCTCAGATACTGTGGGTCAGTGCCCCACTGATGAGGACACTGTGATAGGGTCATTAACCTTAGCTGTGGTTCACCCGCCCTGTCAAGCAGCCTGCCTCTTACTGCTCCCCAGCAATAGTTTTGGCAAGGAATCGGTTTTAGTCTTGGGGACCTTTGTCAATTCAGTGGCTATTCCAGTCTTGTGAAGAAAAATTCAATGGGTTGCATGGCCTACAACACTCTACAAGATCTGCTCAAACCCTAAGAGCAGTTGGGACACCAGGGTTTTCTGAATAATCTGCCCCAGATCTGAAGAAGAACTAAATTTAGAGGAGAGAAGAGGAAGGGTGAAACTATACATCTGTACTTTAACCACACAATTGTCAGCCTGAAATAATTTCTGTAGCATGACAAATTTTTTTCTCAAAACAGAAGCTAGGCATATAGTCATCCTTCAGTAGACCTATTTTAAAAAGATGAACTCGAACTGGCAAAGGGATTAGTCAGGCAATGGAATAGACTCCCCAGGGGAGTCCCACAGCACTGACCTTGACCAACTTCAAGGAGCGTCTGGACGATGCACTCACTCCCATGCTCTGACTTGCCTGGTCCTGTGTGGAGCCAGGATTTGGACTTGATGGTCGTTATGGGTCCCTTCCAACTCAGAATTTCAATGATTCCGTTTCACTTCTTTGTTGAAGGGCAAGAACTACCCTTTAGTTTTATTACATTCTTGTATTTCAGCCCCTTTCATTTAAATATGTCAACATCACCTCCCTCTCAGCATCGTTCCTGTTTGCTGGTAGCTTAAGTATTCTCCTCTGAGACAATAAACTGAAACACTCTAAAATGAATTAATAATCCTAGCCAGGCTGTTTGGGAGAATGATTAATCATAACTAATAATTGTATTTTGAGAGAAGTAGCTCTCCTCAGACTAGGAACTGGAAACGTTACATGGTACTAATGTTGTTCGATTGTTGCTTTTTTTCTTCATTACCTCTGAAAAAATAGGCAAATCTTTCTTGTTGTCAGGAAGCTTTCTCATTATAAGCATAATGCACATAGCAGCCCACTTCACACAAAACATGACAATAGAAAATTTTAATTTTAAATCCAATTCTTTAACCATTTTATTATTGCCTCTACCTGTTACGCCTTAAAATATTGTGAGCTCCAGTTTGGAAGTGTAGTAGCAACACGTAGGAAGGAAATATGCAAAAGCTTCCAACATCTGGCTTATGAGGGTAGCTAAAGCTTGAAATATTTTTCGAACATATATTTTTATGACTCCTTTTTTTTCTTCCAGTTACATTTTTCAATGTTACCAATAATACTGTCAGCCATTTTTGTATGAGTAAATTACTTGCTTTGTTATTTTTTCTGTATTTTGTTCTTGATTCTTTTCTGTAAGACATTGGCCTAAAATCCTTAGTCCAGAAATTTCAGAGATATCATTTTATGAAAAGGCTGTGTTAGATTGTTGTTTGAGGTTTTTTTTTTGTTGTTGTTGAATGAAATAAAAAATCTGACTCTGAACCTTATAGCATTGTCTAAAAGCATCTCTAAAAATCAAATCACTGCAGTCCATTCCTTTCTTCTTTGATGGCTGGAAGGGAAAGAATAAAAAATTCAGATGCACAAGTATTTCACAGACTTGGGAGGCAGAAGGGATGTTTGAACAAGGAGAATGTCTCAGTCTTGCCCCAATCCAGTAAAACAAATTTCAGTTTCCTAAACCTAAACTGTTTTTCCTAAACTGCTTTGGTTTCCTATTTTTGTTATTCCTTCAATATCCTTCCCAACCCACCCCATCCCAGTCCCATGGGGATGAGGATGGCTAGTTAGAAAGGTGAGGTTGTTTATGTTTTTATTCTTGCCTGTCAGCATAGGTTTTTTGTGGGTTTTTTTTTTTCCACCTTTAGTAATGTCAGAAGTTACTTTCTTTAATTAAAATAACTACGCAGAAGGGGAGAAATTTTTGAAGATGACCATAATTTTAAATGCTTTGTCACTGAAGATCTATGGTTGCCCAGTATGGGGAGGTGTACAAGAGAAACATCAACAAGCTGGAAAGAATCAAGTGGATCAAGCCCTTAATGCTTATGGGCTAGATGCACATCAGGTAGGAACAGGGACTGAATTTTTTTAGGCAAGGAGGGGGGAAGAGTCTTCCTCTATTGAAATCGGGTTAGAGAAGATGGAGGTAAACTCTTCTTGCAGGTGCAAAATAGTCTTTACAGTGAGAGCAGTTAAGCACAGGAACAGGTTGCACAGAGCTACAGAATCTGAGCTGGGCAAGTCTTGAGCAACCTGCTCCAACCTTGGAGTTTAGCTCCGTGCCAGGGATGAACATGAGCAGTCTGCTCTGTGAGAGTTTCTGTCTGATCGTGCAGGGATGGGGTTGAGAAAGCCCAAGCTTACCTGGAACCGAATCTGGCAAGGGAAATGAAGAACAAAAGAAAGGATTATGCAGGTACAGAGACAGCAAAAAGGACAAAATAGCAAATAAATATACAGCCCCAGTGCTGAGTATAGAAGAGGAACTGCTGAATAAGGGCAGGAGAAAGACCCAAGCTACTAAGTGCCTTCTTTGCTTCAGGCTTTAGTGGTAGGACAAGCCTTCAGGAATCACAAGCCCTTGAGACCAGAGAAAAGTCTGGAGCAAAGAAGAATTACCCTTGGTGGAGGAGGACCACGTTAGGGAAAACTTAAACATACCGAACATACAGAAATCCATGCAGCCACAAGTGCTGAGTCACTAGAAGCACAAGAAGGTAAAGCATAAGAAGGTGATCACGAGTTGTCAGCATGAATTTAGGAAAGGGAAATCACCCTTAACCAATCTGGATTTAAAACTAGCCAATCAGCCAGGCTCAGAGGGTTGTGATCCACAGAGTCCACTGGAAGAAATTCACTAGTGGCGTACCTCAGGGGCTGATACTGGGGCCGCCATTATTTAACCTCTTCACGAATGACTTGGCAGATAGAACACAACTAGCAGGTTTGAATATGACACAAAACTGTGAGGAATGGCTGATACATAAGATGGTTATGCTGCTGTTCAGAAGGACCTGGACTTGCTGGAGAATTGAACTGAGAGATATGCTATAAAGTTCAATAAAGTGAAGTTCGAAGCCCTGCATATGAAGAGGAATAACCCCACGTACCAACTGGTACAAACAGGGACCAGACAGCTGGAAAACAGCTCTGCAGAGGAAGGACATTGGGATCCTGGTGAATAAAAAGCTGACCACAAGCCAGTAGCTCTCTCTTGTAAGAAAAGAAGCCAACAATGTTGTAGACTACATTTATGTGGTGTGTTGGCTCTGGCTAGCAGTCAAGCACCCATGCAGCTGTTCACTCACTCCTCCCATACACACACACACAGATGGGGGAGAAAATTAGAAAAAAGCAGAGCGAGAAAACTCACAGATCAAAATGAAGACAGGGTTTCAATTTCCTAAACCTGTTGTTTCAGTTTCCTACCTGTTGTTCCTTAAAATATCCTTATTGTAACACACCCATTATTGTCATGGACAAATCAGACTTGGGATATTTAACTCAATTTAAAACATTTAATTACTGATCCAGTATTGGTAATCAAAGTAGTCAAACATTTAAAAACTTAAAGAAAATACCTTTCCTCTCCCTTTCCCATGTTCAACTTTACTCCAAACACCTCTCCTTCTCTTCTCCTAGTCTCCACTCCCCTCAGTCCCTGCATTCAGACAATGGGCATTGTAGGAGGTTGGGGTCACTACACAGTGGTTTCTTTTTTCAGCTACTTGTTCCTTACTCAATTTTCCCAGCATGCTTTCCTTCTTAGTGGTTTCCTCTTTTCTGGCAGTGGTCTTCCACAGGCTGCAGTCTCTTCAGTGATGCATTTTCTTTGGCATGGGTCCTTTATGTTCCACAGACCATGGGCTGCAATCTGTAGGCTGCAATCCTAGGGATTGCCATCTCCACTGTGGAGCATCTTCTGCTGCTCTGGCCTTGTTTCTTTGTCTTGGTGTTTACTGCCCTTTCTTAAGTATATTGGCACAGAGGCATGAGCAGTTTTGCTAATGTTTTCATCTGTGTCTTGTGGTGGATCTGACGTGGACCAGGAAGGAACAAGCTGCAAGCATCTCAAGGGAGCACTTTACCTCCTCCCACAAACATTAACTGTGAAGGCCTTCCTGATCCCAAAATCTTGGAATTTATACCAAATATAGTTAGAAGAGTGTTGATAGGAGGAGAAGAATGTTGATAGGAGTGTTGATAGGATAGGGATGTGATCCTGCCCCTTCCCTCAACACTAATAAGGCCACACCTGTAGTGCTGTGCCTAGTTCTAGATTGCCCAGTATAAGACAGAGATGGACATACTGGAGCAAATCATCCAAAAGGCTATGAAAATGATTAAGGAACCAAAACATCTCTTGTATGAGGAAATGCTGAGAGAACTGAGACTATTCATCCTGGAGCAGAGAAATCATGGGGGGGAATCTTATCAATGTTTATTTATACTGGATGGGAGAGAATAAAGCACAGGGGCAGACTCTTAACAATGGTGCCCATGGACAGGACAAAAGGCAAGGTTTTGCAAGAGGCACAAATTGCCTCTTGCAGGCCAAGTGTTCCTTTGCAGATGGGAGCACAGTTCCACAGAATGTAAATGACAGGAGCAGAACAGACCCGGTGTTTGTTAACCAGGTTCACCAAGTGATCAGTGGAGAAATTGTTAGTAACTAAACATGCTTGAGGGCAAGCCAGAAAGTCAAGACAACAAGGCTGAGATAAACAAAATCCAGTGCTGTGCACAGAGTGACAGCATTACATCTCAAAGAGGGATGAAAAGCAAGGGCTTGAGGTTAAATGCAGCTTCTGAGCCAATGTGCATGGTGTGCATGGTTAGAAAAGCCAGATCACTCTTTTCGCTGCTTTTTCACAACTTAATTGTCTTCACAGAAGTCTGAACCAGGGTTTCACAGCCATGCTATATCATAACTGACTTTGGAACGAGGACAAAAGTTACTGAGAATTACAGTTGCAAGGGTATTAGGGCAAGTAGAGCCTTCTGGTGCACATATGTACCTGCTTAGAGGAGGCGGTTGAACAAGACAATCTCCAAATGTCCTTTCCAACCTGAATTATGTCATGATTCCTTGACTGATAAGTTAAATCCTGTTTATTCTTCTTCAGGTAGATTTTTTAATGTTTATTAAAGTGCACTTACAGTCTGTCCTTGTTGATGACTGTCTAATTGCTGGAAGATCAGAAGATGAAAAACAATGTGCCAAGTCTGAGTGGTACATTCTCATCAGTTCTGGGAAGCAGAATCTGGGGTCTAGCAGATACACCTCATAGATAATATACCTGAAAGGACTGAAGACATGTAATCTATTTGCTACTATCTTCAATGCAAGATCAATTAGACCTAAAGCATTTCTGCCAGTGGCTAGATTGACCACTTAAAAACCTCTGGTGATGTAGACACCTGAGCTTACACCAGCAGTACTTCGCTGTCTTTATTATTATGATGTGTTTCCTTTCTGTCTAGTTGTGCCTTGCTGCAACTGAGGCCCATTATTCCCACCCACTGTGGAAATGGAAAACAATTTACTTCGTGTCTCAACTGTGTTTTAGGTATTTCAAGACTACAAGTATGCCCTTTTTTTTTTTTTTTTTTTTAGTTATTTTTAACCTTAGCAATCCTATGTCACTCAGACTTGTTTCTATATATTCTCATTATTCTCCTCTCACCTCTTTGTCTCTTCTGCATCTTTTTTATAGTGCAGTACTCAAACCACAGCATCAGTCTATGGCTGAATTCTTCTAATGACTGAACAAACTGGAAGTTTTAATCCAGATATTTTGGAAGTTATACTTCTGCTTATTTGAAAAAATGCTGTACTAGAAATTAACAGTGAAGTAGCAGAAGCTTTTAAAAATGCATTCCTACTAATGGAATTGCTGAAATTCAGTCACTCAGCATAAACTAGTGTTCATGTGGTGAATGTGTATGCTTCCTAAAATAGCTGTGTCTCCTGTTCCTTGCTTTCTTACATTCATCTATATGCACATAAACCTCATTTCTGTTGTATTTGGAGTTAGAATTCATCATGTTCTCTTTAGGTACATTTTTATTGTGGAGATCCACAGCAATTAAACAATTTAAAAAAATACTTTCTCTAATATGAGACATACCATCATCTAGAATTCCTTTTTTTTTTTTTTTTCACAACTGGTTATAAAATGTGTCTAAATTACTATCTTACTTATAGACAGCAAAGGAATTTGCATGGGGCCAGACATATCCCATCTCCTATGCTTCTGATTATAGCCAGTGCACAAATAACTAACAATAATAATAGTCCATAAAGGTCAAGGTAATCAATAAGCTTCTTTTTCCTAAAAGGAGTATTTGTTTGACTCACAGGCCATTTAGTTGTCATGCTGCAATGCTGTTAGTAGATGCTGCTTGTTTTGAATAGCTTATGTAATTTGCATTACTGCTGCCTCTTTCTCCCATCTACAAATAAAAAGATTTTTATGCATACTCATTTCTAGTTTCCTATTGACACCGTGATATTTTATGTATCCAAAAAGACATAAGCCAAAGGCCCTTTACATCCATGTATTGCATAACACCATTCAGTCCTAAGAGTAAATAAGCAATCCTAAGAACATGAAACAGTGTTGGGCTTAAAATCCTTTTCCCCTGGTGTTAGAAATGTCTGGATAATTAGCGAAAGATGTTTCTCAGCTTCAATTAGTTATTTCATGCTTCTTTATTGGACAGAAAGGTATGTTTTGAAACAACAGACAGATTTTCTGTTCCCATTTCTGTATCTGTCATTACAATTCCAAAATGAAGAGGCTTTTAATCGATAGCTTGCATCCTCTCAGCCTCAGCATAGCTATTGCTGGTTTGCCAGCTTGCTGCCTTTCTGAGTAGTTTTGTCAATACCTTTCCTACCAAGTCTGTTAACAGCCAACTGAGTTTAAACAACCCAGAATCAGAGGGGTTAATGTTATATCTGGCATTCAGTAACAACATGTACTTTACTATCTAGTACAACTGAAAGGTTAGAAACTGAGATTTTTTTTACAGTGTACGCTGTCAATAAAATAATGTCACCTTATACTTACTAGTTTCTAAGCATCCAAGTCTCTAAAAAAGTCACTCTTCCTGGAGTTTGTTGTTGGTTTTTTTTTTCCCAAACATAATATCATTTCTATCTTTTTAATTTAGTCCTCTTCAGTAACTACTGTATTTCAACATTTAACTCAGAAATTGGATGCCTTAGGGCTTGACTTTATCATGCACTAATAAAATGAAGAGAAACAGACCTTTAAAAATAATTGCCAAAATACAGTCTGTCAGCAAGCATTAGACTCAGCTGTGGCAGTGGCTTGAAAAGGTTATTTTGCTTTAGAATACATTAAACATTTATTAGCTTCACCTCAGGTAAACATGCAGTTGTTTACGTATCTGCAAATTTGTATAGACACACTTGTAAATGAATTTAGTAAGGAGCACCACATTCATGAATGAATATTGTCCTTATCTATTTTGAAAAATAAAAAATCAAAGCATTCCATTAGCAATTGGCCAGGTGTAGAAAGTTAGGGTATTTGAGGAGCAGGACCCATTTTCTTCATGTGTCTTTGACTTTTCTAATGAAATGTGGTATTACTTGATTTGTTTTGTCTTCATTTTACATGAAGCTCTTCTTCCCCACAAGAAGCTTAGATTGGCCTAGGGGAACAGTATATAAAAGTAAAATGTGTTCTGGCTTTCTTCATAGTTACCAGTACAAGAAGATGACCTAAAACCATAACAAATATACCTCCTGTGATCAAAAGACATTTGTGAAACTGAAGGTTTTTAAACCTTGTTTTTTATAAAAAAAAAAATTCCCAAGGTTGAGTGATGCTCAGAGGCTTTTCTTTGGCACTTATGATGGATTTTTGGTGGAGTGTGGACATGTTGCTGGCACGTACAGCACAGTTATTCAGAAAGCTTATTCCCCAGGACTCATCATTTAATTTAGTGTCAACATTTTGAACTTCAGAGTTCCTCAGGTTTGTGAACTCAGACTCCTGTTTACACACAGAAACAGTCCAGTCTGGGGGAAGCAGTACAATCTGGGGAAACCAGTGCCTAGGTTCTGTCAAGGTCCCCAGAGTAACCTGTGGACAGAGGGCCTTGGGGCATACTGAATGCACAATAAATTATAAAGAAATGAGTGCTTAGGTGAGGTATAAGAAATCTGCATTTTAACCTTAGTTCTGAGGACTATTTCAAACTTCAGCATAATGTATGTGAATAAATAGCCATGGGATTTGAGACAGCACCAGTATTTAAAGTTTATTCGGGACCTGGAAACAAATTCCTGCATACAATTTTCCAAGGCTTGAATCAGTTTTATATGCTCTATCACTTCTCCCTGTAACTTTATTTACTTAGTGTTTCCTCAGCACTTTTATTTCTAGCTATCTTTAATAATAGATATCTTTCAGAAGCTATGTTTTATTATTCCTGCCTGTCTGCTCCTTGTAAAATATAAGGTTTTTATGTCCTATGGCAATAATTCAAATTCTTCTGTTTTGTTCCTTGCAAAGGTGCACAAGCTTTCTGAGCTTTTTACCACTCTCACCAATTTTTCCAAGTAGATTAGTTTTCATTCTATCAATGATTGTGTTCCTAGTGCCTTTTTCCTATAAATTTTAACCATTTTTATCTTCTTGCTGTCCTCTTTTCTGTCCCTTTGCCTGATTTTCCTTTGTACTGAAATCGGGCATGGACACTAGATGTATTAATTTAGCAATTGAAAGTTTGTCTTATCCCAACTATTTACATAGATTTGGGAGAATTAATCCTTAAATAAATGCTCCAGTGCTAAGACATCCCCAGCTTTTTACATGATTGAACCATCTTTTCATTTGCACTAACCTGTAATTACTTCTCTAGAAAAGCAGCTCCTTCTCCAGCACTTCTGTAACCTTCTTCTGCTGAACTGTGTAATGCTCTGTGCACCCATCCTGTGGCATGGTAGCAGTCTGTCACTGCGGTATGCAGGACAGATGGGCCACCTGTTGGAATTAGCCTTTTCTTCATCCCCTTCATCATCTGATAGCCTTGGTCATGGCAAGAAAAAGGTAATTTTAAAAAAGTTACACTGTCATGCTGATCAATTATGTTAAAATATGAAGTTTTATTCACATAGATAGGCTTCTGCCAAATGTCAGTGTTCTTCCTGATATCCTACACAGATTTTTTTTTCCATCTACAAATATTCAACATCAAAACCTTTTGGTTACTTTATCTTATTGAGTGATTTTTTAACCGTTTTGTTTTGTTTTGTTTTGTTTTGTTTTGTTTTGTTTTGTTTACCTTTCCTGTAGATGAGTATGACTGTCATTTAGGATGGACAAGCTGCTCATCGGCTGTGGTGAAATGTGAGAGGATTCATATACATTCTAAACATTCAAGACACAGACCCGGTTCCCTGACTTCAAATTCTTAAGCTCTAGGGTGGAAAAAGTCACCAGTACTGCCAGCTGTGACCATACAAATCACCAGGAAACAGTCCAGAATAATTATTTTGCCCCTAAGGAACAATATCTAAGTTCTTTCACTCACTGGCATCCATTTCATATAGATACATGAATATATCAAATTATATTTTCATATAATTCTTATATCTAAACAAAAGATTTTAATATATTTAATTATAATTATGAATAATAATTGAAATATTATGCTTTATAATGACATCTGCATTTGTATATTCTACATAATGTGTTAATATTTAATTAAAAATATCTTCAAGGTACCTAAAGCTTATAGGAATTTCTTGAAATCAGATAGAAATGCAATTTTTAAAAATACATTTCTCTGTTTTAACATTAAGGCACACACTGAAAATATCTCAGTGCTTTGTAAAGATGACAGAGCCACAGAATCACAGAATGTTAGGAGTTGGAAGGCATCTCGAAAGACTATCTAGTCCACCCTCCCTGCCTGAGCAGAATCACCTAGATTAAATCACACAGGAATGTGTCCAGATTGGTCTTGAATGTCTCCAGAGAAGGAGACTATGAAACCCCTCTGGGCAGCCTGTTCCAGTAATCTCTCACCCTCACAGTGAAAAAGTTTTTCCCTACATTCAGATGGAACTTCTTATGTTCCAGTTTGGACCCACTGCCCCTTGGCCATCACTGAGAAGAACCTGGCTCCATCCTCCTGACACTCCCACTTACCATATTTATAAACATCAATGAGGTCACCCCGCAGTCTCCCCCAAGCTAAAGAGACCCATCTCCCTCAGCCTTTCCTCATAAGGAAGATGTTCCACTTCTTTCATCGTCCTGGTGACCCTGGACTGGACTTTCTCAAGGAGTTGTATGTCCTTCTGGAACTGAGGGACACAGAACTGGACACAATACTCCAGGTGTGGTCTCACCAGGGCAGAGTAGAGATAACTTTACCTCCAGGTTCTTTTACAGTGGTCACTTTCTCTGCTGCAAAAGCTGGGAGTGCCCATTACATTATAAAAGTACATGATCTGATACAGTGACAAAATTCTTTAATATTCAGATGATCATGTCTATGCACTAAAACTTAAGCAGCATGTACACTGAAAAAGGCATGCCTCTGTCCTTTAAACTGTAATCTGTTTTAAACCCATCGGTACCAGCATCGCAGAGGTAAACATAGTGAAACTTTCTGAAGAATACTGCCACAACTCTGTAATAAGTGGAGTATCCTCTGCTAAAGCAGTTAAGGATGGTGGCATTGTTATAATTATAGGATGCTTCAGCCATTAAAAAGACTTACGAGGTATGCTCAGCCTCCTCTGACCACTGTAGAAGAACTGCCACCAGGGTGTCTTTCTGTTCGTATTCCTCAATATAATAGGCATGGCATATCCACCGGGAAACTGTGTGACTATGATCTGCGATAAGTTCTCAAGTCAAACTCTGCAGGATTATAGTTTGCTAAAGGGATTTACCCTATGCACATGTAATTGGAGCAAATAAATGATTTCTGAAAGCATACTTGGAGGAAAACCCATTAATATAAGCGTTTACACAGCTCATTGGTGTGGTATGTCTTCTCCTTGCATAATTAGCAGGAGATAAAAGAAAAAGGAAAATAACTGTTTGGAGAGGCTTCTTTCAACTCCATCTTTATGTATCTAGTTTGCTCTCATGATCCAAACTCAACAGAAAAAACATTTACTGTGTGTGATTTTTCTATGAAAGGGAAGAATATCTGAAATACGGTGCATGCCAGTTGCGCGGCGTGTAGCAATATATCCCTCTGACATCCCTCAGACAAACTGAACGGAAATCACACTTCTGTAGCTCAGGGCAGATATGGTTTCAGAAGGTAGGAGGCATCTCTTGACTGTGTGAGTCTTGAAATATGCATGAACATTGTTTTGAAAGTCTTCAGCCTTCTGGAATTAGCATAGTAAGTATTTTTGTAGGTATATCAGGTTGAAGAGTAAGGAAAGGTTTTAGCCCTTGGTGTAGTGTCTCACAGCAGTAAGTCTTTACACATAGCATGCAGGTAGGCACAGAAAGCTCTAACCAGTGGGTTTTGCAGTTCCAAAACATTAAAAATCACACTGTCTTTGCAAAATCTCATCTCAAGCATTTCAGTGCCTCAGTTCTTGATCCTCTCCTTCCTCTGTGTTGCCATAGCCATGACTAAGTGGTGCACTAAAATCCAAATTGGGGATTTCCAGGCTGTGGTCATGAATCAATACAACTTGGTCATAACTATCCACTGTAACAACTAGAATACTACGTAGATCAGGCACAGAAAGCAATGCCTAACACACATTGCCCGCTGGGTAGCAAGAAAACGCAAACAGAAAATAAATCATAACATGTGTCATCATCTTTGCAGAACTGTGCTGACTGTTGTATTTATGCCAATAACTTGACAAACATTTCACATTTCTAAGCTAAGAACAGGTTAGTGATGTGGCTGTCACGTACCAAAAAGCACTGTGTCTGCTGCCTTCCTTTTTGGCAGCAAACAGCACAAATAATTTGACAGAAGGACTGGCATAAAAATAGCATCGTGGTCTCTATAGGGTGCTTTTGGAAAACACCAAGGTGATATGAAAGAATCTTTTGGCTTACATGTTGCATATTTAATCTTCTGGCATAAATGTAAATACGTCTGAGAGAGTGTTAGTCTCATTTAAGAGGATATTATGTATAAAATCAGGTTAGAGAAAATATAAGAAGCTTGTTCCATGCTTGGCACTCAGAACAAAGTACCTTGAACTACCATTACACACAGTCCACAGGAAAATATGTCACCTGCCCTCCTTTAGGAATCCTGATGTTACTCACTAGAAGGCAGAGAATAAATTCCTCACTTTGCAGGATACATTTTAAGAATGCAGAGCTTTCAGCTTTTTTGCTGTAATGACAAAACAATAGTTATTGTTGATGGAGGACTCTGCACTTCCAAAATGGATGCTAGCATGGAAGTAGGTGGCTTGCTGTTTCCTTGACAACTGGTGAAAACTCTAATTAAAGTGTGTTATTTGCTGACAACACAGATTTGTGCATGTGAATGTTGTGTATAACTACTTTCTGTTAGTCTGGAAAACGTCATCAAGCTAACCTCATTGACACTTGAATAGGATATGTCTCACCTAACTGTGGTTTTATGAAAATTACTTGTTTAGCCTAAGGTGGTCACCTAGGCAGCTGTTTGGTCACTGGAGATAGTTTCAGAGTGAGGGTCAGTGTAGCCAGAAATAGATTTCTGATACACAATGGGATTAATTTCTTTCTGGGTGTACTCATTTCTCTCTACAGGTTAGAGAATAATGACAAGCCCAAACTAGGCTCATAGTTAAAGGAAATAACCGTACTACTAAATGAATGAAACTCACATGTGGTTAAACTAAAGGAGAGGAAGACATTTTAACTTAATTAAATGACCTTCCAAAAGAGCATTGAATATTGTCCTGAGATATTTGTTCACAAGCCCTTAGTTAAATTAATTCATGAATAAGTATTTATTGAGCACTGAAAATTAAATTCTGCTCTTCTGTTAAATAGGAAGTGGGATCTGCAACTGCTGTAAACTGAAATTACTTGATGATGGAGAAGAGATGCAGAACTTACAGTCAGGTGATGAAAACTAGTCTCATCAACTTCAAAGCAAGTAAAAATTTAGCCATGGAGACCATTTCATTATCCCTACTTTCCACCACAGTGTAAAAAACCTCATCAAAATATACCCTGAATGATGTCAAATTACACTGTCCTCTCCTAGTGAGAATCAGAGGCTGAATGAACAGCAGTGGTTTGAAACAGAGGAGAACTGAGAGGAAATCTTGGCTAATGACAGACTAATTTGTTTCTGTCTCTGTATCTTTTCTGTCCACCATATCTAGAAAGAGATACAGTGAAGGAAGACTGAAGCATGCCATTATCTCTCCCTGATTCCTGAGCCTGTTCTGTACCAGATTTTTTGTAGAATAGTCTAACCTTGGGCCTGGAAAGATCTGTATTAGTTGATAATAGGCCTTAATAGATCAACCAGAACCAGAATAGAATCAACCAGAAATTATATTAGCATTGTAGCCTTCCAACATCTCGGCACTTAAAGCAGGTAGTCTGTAGAAAAATTAAGTAAGACATAGCTATATAGTCATCTATCTGCATGACACTGAGAAAATGGGTGGAATAACAGAGAATATGGTCATATATCCACATCTGTTACAATTTCCCTTAAACTGAAACACTAAAAAATGCATTTATAATATACACTTCATTCTGTATGGGTTCTTTTATTCAAACTAACATCATGGAGTAGGAATAACTGATCACACTTGTGATATACCATAAAATATTGGATAATAAAGTTTTGAGTGTTTTTGTTTGTTTGTTTGTTTGTTTGTTTTAATGCTACTACAAACCTTATATTCAACCCTGCAGTTACCTTTTCCTCTAACTAAAAATAAATTGGCTTCATCCGGTGGAGGAAAGGATAAAACAAAGACAGAAACAAATTATTTACCCCCTGTTAGTAACTCAGATCCAAAGGATGATAACTCAATGGCCCCTGGCTCTTTGCTCTAATAATTGTTCTCCCACAAAGAAGCCATGCAAGCACTTTTTATGTTGTCCTCCAAATTAGTAATTTGATTTTATGGTGAAAATTAAATAACTCAGTGTTTAGACAACTCTTTGTTAAAACAATACTAAAACTAGATTTAGCACCCAGGGTTTACTGATGACACTACAGGTCATGAAGCTGAGCCACTGAGAGGAACTGGTCCAACCACATGTGTAGAAACAGTTCTGCAGGATTGCTCACATTCTATCTGGGATTTCTTTTGGATTGGTTTTTGCTTTGGTTTTTTTAATGTGTGTGTTTGGTTTTAGACCGTATTTTATAGACTCTGCTTGATGTGTCAAATATCCAGACACTATGTACTAATTGCTGTGATTATGACATTAAAAATCAAATTTCTGACTCCTCAGCTGCAATGGGGTCAGCTCAGCAATCTCTAGTGGATGAAAGATACATAAAAGGCTTGAATATAATGTCGTATTTATTCTGTGTCACAGTTTTTTCCTCATAATTAAATCCACTGGGTATTCCTTTGTAAAAGATATGCTTTCTTACAGTTCATTTTTGCACAGTTTTGGAACAAAAAGTAACATTGGTTTATTTCCTCTGAATGGCAGAGGAGGAGCTTTGAAAGTAAAAACGTGTTACTAACACCACCCCTTCCCCCACCACCACTTCCTTTTAAATGGAATTTTTTGATCCTCATTACAACACTGATCCACAGGGATGTTGATGTTTGCACATAATAATAAAGAGTTGCAATCAGTACTGTAGATAAATCTTGGAATAGAAGGGAAATGATCTATAAATGAAAAAGAGAAAAACTACTAGAAATGCAAGATAACATAGTGGGCTGGTTCTGCTGCTGTTTGAAACCAATGTATTTAAACAGATTGTTTAGCCTGAATAAAAAATTATTAGAGAGAAAATGTAGACACACACATTTGCATGGATACCCTATAAATGAGATTTTTACAAAAGAGAGAACTTTCATATTTATTTCTTTATGTTTGAAATGGTGCCAATAAGGAGTGAACACAAGAAAGAACTACAAGAGAGATCAGAGCTAAGAGCAGCGTTGCTGGAACTGATCCAGACCTTGCCCTGCAGCTTTCTTCTCTTGACCCACTTCTTTTGTACAACTATACAACAATTTTGTTTCTACTTCGGCTTTTACGGTAAGTCTTGGAACTATTCGTAAAAACGGATTGAAGTCAGTGAAATAATGAGAGAAACATTTGAAAGCCTTCAACATAAGAACATGAGAGGTAATGGAGAGTTCAGGCTTCTTCTAGGACTCTTGCCATGGACTTCAATAGGCACTGGAGCTGGCCTAACACCACTGAAGATGAGAGCATTTTCTTAAACATTTCCAGAGAAACATTAAGTATATATCCACTGAAGAGAGATGCTCTCCTCAGTGATTACATTGTGTCGTGCTGCATGCTGGAATTTTATGCTGACGTGCTCACTCTTTGATTTCAAAGTCAGTGGAGTTATTCTGAGGGTTGCTCCTGGGTAGCAGAGAAGCATTTGACCCCATACCATCATTTCTCTTCTGGCTGTCAGCAATCCCAGCAGCACGCCACACAGGTTGCAAATAGAATCTGGCTAATAACTGTCCTAGCGAGTTAATCAGTGGATGATAGTGTGGAAATGTGTTTTCCTCTGTCTTGTTTCATGTTCCATTGGGGAGGGAAAAAAAAAAAAAAAACAAACCAGAAAAAAAAGGCATATACTATTTGTATTAAAGAAATGACAGACATGGAATGGAATTGTATAAGTAACCATGATTCTGATCTTTCCTTCTAATTACTAGAACTGAAATATATATGTCTCTGTATATATATATGTACATATATATATATATATATATACACACACACATATTGAGGAGAGTTAGAAAGGTCAGTGTAATTCAATTCCAGTAAGTTAAGTTTACAGAGGTGAACAAACATATACATACACACGCAGCACTGAATGTCATCCTCTTCTGCATAGGGTTCTGTGGTTTCACTATATAATCTGACCTCCATATTTCTCCTTCCCCCAGAAAATCCATCCTTGATAGGGCACATGGGCAGAGAAATATACAGAAGGGTGGCCAGCTTCATCTTCTATTCTTTTTACACAAATCTGCATGATTTCACTGTTAGCTGTGTTAACCCCCTTACCAACATGTTATATAAAGAGAAAAAGAAAAAAAAATAAGGAGAGATAGGGAAGGCTCTCTGGATGTGCCACTGGCACATAGCACTGACATATGACTATCCTGGCATGTGTGCATTGAGTTCTGTGTCACTATATTAAGGGCCAGCACATGCCCATTCATCTAAACCTTGTCTGGAAAAGAGAGCATTTTTGGAAAACGGCCCTTGGGAGCGAATGAGCTAAATTGATTTACTAAAGTGATTTTGCCAGACAAAAGCAATCCCCTGTCCTCAATATCCTGATTTTTCTGGTAAAGAGATTTCAGTAAAGGAATTCAATCTATCAGTTGCAGAATAGCATATTGTATAATGTATGCCAGGTGGACATATACCACAGCCTGGATTTGATGTCTATCAGGGAAATAGTGAAGAACCTAATGGGTTTAGGAAGGGGAATAGGATTTCTGAAGTGAAAGGAATTGCGTTTTATAGAATAAAGTGTAACTTAAATGAGGATAATGTTTGCAGATAGCATATTGAGGTACAAAGTCAACAAAATGCTGAGAAGCATGTCCGCTTTTGCTTACCTTCATTATTACTCTTCCTTTGTGGGCTTCCTTCATTGTAAGCATTTTTTTTCCCCTTCAAATTAGTTTATGTAACCACAGTGTGTTCTAGTCCTAGCAATGGTGACATCAGAGAGACCAAGCTGACAATAGTTGTTAAGGGTTTATTTTATAGTTACCTGGCACTCACCGCACTTCTTTTCTACCAGTTCACTACTTTTAAGTGACTCTTAAGAACAAATACATTTTTCTTATTGAAGCTGTTTTTCCTCGGAAGAAGATAATTTGATAGAAGTAGAGCTGTTGTAAAGAGCATTTTTTAAAAATTTTGTCTGTCCAATTATATATTTTAATCTGATGCATCATTCCTGTTAACAACACTCGTATTATGTGATCTACTCTAGATGATGCTGCTTGGGCAGGGGGGTTGGACTGGATGGTCTTTCGACATCTCTTCCAGCTCCTAATATTCTGTGATTCTGTGATTCTGTGATTCTGTGATTCTGTGATTGTTTTAGGAAGTAGGTCTTTTGAGTTGAGTGGATGATGTTCCCAGCTCAGCACTATTCAGTTCTTCATTTCCAAGTCATGTGCCCCCAGTCCCCTGGGTTCTTTCCAGCAGAATGGAAGAATTTGCTGAAAACCAATACCAGATGGGCAGGAGAGCCACCGAGACACAAAAGCTAATTGCAAAATGACCTGACCATACCAGTAGAATAAAAGTTGTGTGAAAAGCATTGCCAAAAAATCATAAACAAGTTAATTCCAGGTCAAGAAAGTAGGAAGCACACCTCTTGTTGGAGCCCGTCCCTGTCCCCAGAGAGGTGCCTTATACCTGGGGCCACTGCTTTCTGCCTACCCCAGTTTGCCCTGCTCCTGGAGGGGGGCAGACAGAGCAGGACCCTGCAGACAGAACCCATCCCACACCAAAAGGGCTTGGCTGCCAGGTCCTGCCACACCTGCCCTGGGGACTCCAAGTGAGAGTAAAACCTAACACTGTGAACTCCAGCAGATCAATTATTTTAACAAACCAAAAAGCTCATGCATAGTTATGATGCACAAGAACTATATGAAGAAGCTTGATGTGCCACTGGGCACATCACTTGACAAACTGCAGGCACCTCTGATACTGAAGAGTGGGGGGATGTGGAGAGGGAATCAAGAAATACAACGAGATTCAGCAAGGATAATCCAGTCCAAGGATAAACATAAGGGAAATAAAAACATTTTATAGTCTAGGAAAAAGAAGGCTCAGGAGGAACATGATCACAGTCTATAAACACCATCAAGGTAACAATAAAAATGAATGAAGGGAATTACTCTGTCTCAGATGATGGCATGACAAGAAGGGATGGCCTGAAGCTAGGAAAGAAAAAGCTTAAGTTAGACATTAAGAAAATGTCTTTAACAGCTAGAACAATTGGACAGTGTGGGAAATCACTGTGGGTGGCAGTCACATCACCAACACCATGGTGTGTGTTTGAGGAAAAAAGATTACTTTTAATGCTTCTGATAAAGTGCAGCAGAAAGAGGGGTGACAGACCAGAAAATTAATTCCCTCACAAAATGAATTTGCAAGTTTATGATTTTGTATACAAATTCTCTGTATTTAAAAGAACTAGACATGGCCATTGATTTTGAAAAAGAAATTTCCTCCTTTTGTGTGCTATTGTTTGAAATCAACTTTCATATAGGACAAAGAATCTGATTTTTTTTTTTAAATAAGATGGAAAACATTTCTGGATCTAAATTTTTGGAGATAAGTCTTTAATAAGACATAGATTACACTATGAAATAGGAACAAATGACAGATGTGATAATAAATGCCTGCATTCTGTTTCTGCTGATTTGAGGCAGATTATAATAATGCAGAGCAAACCATTGGATTTCAAGTTATGGGAAAAAAAAAAGATTTTTTAATAAAGTAAATTTGCTGATCATTCATGATTCTGGAGATAAATAAAATAGAACTTTTGTTGGTGATCTGGAAAGGCATACAGTGAAATTGTGTACACTTCTCAGAAGCAGCAGCTGAGGCCTTGATGAATTAGGAAAAAAAAGATTCAAAAAAGCTTTTATAGAGCAGCTGAAGATTTCCACGATGTGGTAGCATTACAGTGCTGATATTGCCAAAACTAGATATCAGTGTTTTAGCTTTGTTCAATGCAGGGAATTTAAGGGATAGAAAGCATTTTTTTTCTTTTGATGACAATGCATCTCATTCTGACAGCCTCCATGAAGTTACTTCATTTGCAGGATTTTCCACTCTTTCCTTCCACTCTTCTTCTGTCAGCCAGTAGAAATCCTGGAAATCATTCGTAATTATTTCTGTGGTCTGTGGCATATAGAATTTGGTGTATTGGTAAAGCTTTAGAACCAAGATCTATTCTTGGATTTCTTTATACTTTGATTGAGGTAATTTAGATTTAGGGTGGGGTTTTTTGATTTTTTGTTTGTTTTGTTTTGTTTTGGTTTGGTTTGGTTTGGTTTGGTTTTGAGTCTCAGCTGTAGAGATTTTCCAGTGTGCAAAATAAAACACCCCAGCCCAAGACAGAAACAAAACACAACCTCTGTATCCAGTTTGTCAAGAGTGTCTCCAAGTGCTTCTGAAGTCCGCATGTAAACTTTATACAGAATATATCTTTGATGTCAAAGACCCATTGACCCATTTTGATCTTGGTAACAGACTGGTATTATAAGGAACAGAATTTGTGCTCTATGGATGACTGCTAATAGTTCTAGACTGTTAAGATGTGTTTTGAGTTGCCCTTATATTTTACGATGGTAGTTGAATTGACTGATCTAGATGCTTAAAAAATTCAAAAAACAAGCATAATGTTAACTTCTTTAATTTTCTTTTGCAAGTCTATTCACAGAAAATGTACTATAAGACTTTTAATTGAATATATTATTAGGAGCACTGTATTGTGATTCTTGGGATGGCTGAAGGTTTATTTTTTAAATAAATTATTTCAGAGAGCCATTCAAGCAGTCATTAGGTATCACAATCTATAGACATTGTGGTGGTTTTGCAATGTGGCTTCTTTAAGAAGCAGCTAGAAACTTCTTAAGGGTCCAACAAAGTAAATCCCAGCTGGGCTCCCAAGGCCTAACTCCCAAACCCTGTTACTGACAAGGTCGGCCAGGCCAAACAGCGTCGGTCACAGGCCTCTGGGAATCATATTTTAGAGAGAGAAAAAACAGCCACATTTTGCCACCAGAGAAGGGACTGAGATAATGTAAGAAACTTTTCAGACACCAAGATCAGTGAAGGGGGGAGGAAGAAGCACTGAGAGAAGATTCTCTGCAGCCTGTGGAGAATAATATGGTGAAGTGGGTGTCCTCCTGCAGCACACAGAGGACGAAGAGACCCCACTTGCAACCCATGGGGAGGTACCTGGGCCAGGCAGGAGTCCACCATGGAGCAGGNTGGTGAAGAGTTGGCCTTGTGGGAGAGAACTTCACGTGGAGAAGGTCATGGAGGACTGTGGGAACTTCTCCGCTCCCATGGGTGGGACCTCATGCCGGTGCAGGGAAAGCCTCTCAATATATATATTTTCTCCTCTGTCCAGCTAAGAGGGGATTGATAGAGCAACTTTGCTGGGTGTCTGGCCTCCAGCCAGGGTCTAACCACTACATAGATATAGGTAAATAGAATTTATTCACCTGCCACAGGAATATAATCATATTCAGACTGTCATACAACAGCTAAAACCAGACAGCAGTGTAACATGCAATTTTTCTGTGAGTTAATATGAAGTAGCAGTCACCAGGGGGACTAGACAGTATGAAAACTGAAATCACACTACTATGGAATTAATAATGGCATCTATGTTTCAAACATTTAGGTAGACAGAGTGTAAGCAGCAGTAGATTCCAGCTAACAGCAAATCAGCAACCTCCCTTTTGCATTTCAGTTCAAATACATTACCCTTTCCTTTCCCAGTGCCCTTTTTATCTCATGTGTTTGGATTTTAATTTTGAGAATAAATAATGTGTATTGAATGCGAGCAGTATTTAGTTCTCAAATATTCAGCCTTTCTGGAATTCTGTAGTTTAACGATGACCCTGATTAACTTGTAACACTTTAAAGGATCACCATACAATCTGGTATCCATGAAATATCAAGGAACAATACTAACTGAAGGGCTCAGAGTGGAGGCTGCTTAAAAACTACTCCTGAGACCAATAAACATGATTAATGTCCTACAAGGGAATTTTAAATGAATGAAAGAAAATTGGTGCAAGATTTGGTGCACCAATGAATGAAGACTGGTAGGATTTTATATGAAGAAAAGTTTGGCAATGACTGTATTAAAATGTTAAGTCTAAGATAAAATCAAGTTGGAAAGACAGAGGAGGCAGAGACACTTGGAAGGGAAGTTTGTACACTATCAGTGCATCTCTGCATAAGAAGTCAATTTATAGAAAATACTTTAGGGGCAGAACTTAGTCTTTCTACTTTTTGATGTACTATAAACATAGAAAACTGCAAGCCAGATTCAGATGCTGTCAGGTTAGTGGAAGTAGAAGCCAACCTGTGGGTCCCAGAAGGGAGATAGCTGCTACAAAGAGAGGCACTGCCTGAACTGCCAGGAAAAAAAACCCCAAAACAAAACCTGACCCAGACCTTCTGAGGATATTTCATACTTATAAAGAGACCAACCTAGCCAAGGATCAAAGATGCCCTTGTTCAGCATATCTCTCAAGCAGCCTCTGCTTCCCAGGGCTAGAACTAAAAGTTAGTATCTGGCCAGAGTTGTTGCAAGAAGTGCACTCAAGCTTGATTCTCCCAAAGTGTAAATCCTCTTTTCATAATTTGTACAGTGAGCAGCTTGTTGCAGTGTTTTCACTGGGGAAATCTGCCTTGTCTTGTTTTTTATAGTCAGAGAGACCATGTTTCAGTCAGTAGTTTGATCCCCTCTTTGACTATGTCTCAAGCTGAGCCTGATGCTTGCAGCCTCCAGAAAGGAGAGTCTGAGAATACAAGAAATATTTGAAATTACTACATTTTGCACAAACTTCAGTGCAAATATATTTTACATGATTGTTTCCAATATTATAATATTACTCAAAGGAAAAAGAGAACAAACCCAAAACACTGATACAGATAATGGAGGGAATTTAAAGGATGGGGAGGTCATCAAAGTTGCTAGATGTTACTTCCAGCTAAGTAAATGACAAATACTTTCACTATATTTACTCTATTTTCTTTATCATCCTTGTACTTAAGGGGGTTTATCTGAGAAACAGTTGCTTGTACTGTGTGTTCTCCTGTATCAGGAGGATATTGGTATAAAATAGCCTTCTCAAATGCTCAGTTGTAATCTGAGAAGGAAAACAGTGAAGGAACTGAACCAAGGTAGCCACTATGAAGTCATCAGATCAAAGCCTACTCTTAACTCACAAAGCTAATATGACCTTTATTTAAAGTAGGCAGAGACAGACATACAAAAGACAAGAGGGATCTTTTTGACTAATAACAACTGTGGGATTTTTTTCTCTTATCAGACCCTACAGAAGAGTGTGCTACTTTTAGTGGATAGTCAAAAATCTGATGCTGAGAAAAAAAATAATTCTTGTATGATTCATAGAATAGTTGAATCACAGAATGTGTTATGTTTAAAGGGACCTGTAAAGGTCATCTAGTCCAAACCCCTGCAGTAAGCAGGGACATCTTCACTAGACTGGGTTGCTCAGAGCCCCATTCAGCCTGGCCTTGAGTATCTCCGGGGATGGGGCCTCCACCACCACCTCTCTGGGCAACCTGTTCCAATGATGTACCACCCTCATATTGAAGATTTGTTTTCTACTACCCAACCTAAATATTCCTTTTTCCACAGCATTCCAGGTGAGGTGTCACCAGAGCAGAGTAGAGGATCAGAATCACCTCTCTTGGTCCGCTGACCACACTTTTTTTGAGACAGCCCAGGGTGCGGTTTGCCTTCAGGGCTACAGATACATATTGGTGACTCATGTCCAGGTTTTCATCCACAATGATTCCCTTGAGAGTTAGTACAACATGAAAATGTGTTATCACACTGGCCTCAGATCGACAACGGAAGATGCAAGCCACAATAGTTTCACTGCAAAACTAACAACTTCAGTTACAGATTTTTAATTTTTTTAATGAATTTTTTTCCCAAGAAATTCAATCTGTAACCTGGCTTAGCTCAAATATTTGCTATGTAGCATATTACACTTACTGTAAATTTACTTTTTCTTGTGTCTGAAGGAGCTGAACAATGTGTTAAAAATTTATGTGAGTTCATTTTTGTTTCACCTGTGGACAAATCATCTGGCCTTCTCTAGTAGTACAGGATAAGGATAATTTGGCTTCTGATATCTCCTCATGATACCTAGATCTCTTGTCCTGCTCAGCTGTGTTCAGCATCTATTGCAGTGCACAGAAGTGTGTGTCCTGGTAGGAGCTCTTGGTGCTTTCTCTGGTGTAGGTATCATAGTTACAAGCTAGAAATAACATGTCAGTAGAGGTCTCCAGGCAAAACCATTATCAGTACACCATACCCACAGTTTTACGTTTTCTTACCTGCACTGTGATTGATATTTCTGCTGAAAATGTAGCCATGAATGGAATAACCAGGAGAGGAATCAGCTTTTCACAAGGGCAGATAGCGTTAGACAAGGGGGAATGGATTGAAGCTAGAGGAGGGAAGGTTTAGGTTAGGTATCAGGGGGAAGTTCTTTACTGAAAGAGTGGTGAGATGCTGGAACAGGCTGCCCAGAGAGGTGATGGGTGCCCCAGCCCTGGAGGTATTCAAGGCCAGGTTGGATGGAGCCCTGGGAAACCTTGTCTAGATGCAGGCCTAGAGGTTGGTGACCCTCTTTCTGGCAGGGGAGTTGGAACTTGATCCTTCTAATCCAGACCATTCTGTGATTCTGTGATTCTGTGATTCTGTGATTCTGTGATTCTGTGATTCTGTGATTCTGTGATTCTGTGATTCTGTGATTCTGTGATTCTGTGATTCTGTGATTCTGTGATTCTGTGATTCTGTGATTCTGTGATTCTGTGATTCTGTGATTCTGTGATTCTGTGATTCTGTGATTCTGTGATTCTGTGATTCTGTGATTCTGTGATTCTGTGATTCTGTGATTCTGTGATTCTGTGATTCTGTGATTCTGTGATTCTGTGATTCTGTGATTCTGTGATTCTGTGATTCTGTGATTCTGTGATTCTGTGATTCTGTGATTCTGTGATTCTGTGATTCTGTGATTCTGTGATTCTGTGATTCTGTGATTCTGTGATTCTGTGATTCTGTGATTCTGTGATTCTGTGATTCTGTGATTCTGTGATTCTGTGATTCTGTGATTCTGTGATTCTGTGATTCTGTGATTCTGTGATTCTGTGATTCTGTGATTCTGTGATTCTGTGATTCTGTGATTCTGTGATTCTGTGATTCTGTGATTCTGTGATTCTGTGATTCTGTGATTCTGTGAAATCAGTGTCTGAGGTTTTGCAAGCATAGCAACACTATGTAACATAAAATAGGACCATGGGTATCAGTGTTGCATGATAGTTTCTATACCTAACTTGAGTACTGTAGTTTCTTACTCATTAAAATACAGACTTCTGCATTCAGACTGAGCAGAGGAGGCAAGTCCTCTTCTATTATCTGCTGCATAGCTTTGCTAATGCAACAGTAGAAGTTAACTCTATGTTGCTAGACAAGGTTAACACAGCATATTTATTTATATTCTATATTCTAATAGTGTACATTGCTCATCACTCTTAAGAAAAAAGAACTTTATTGGTCTTCAAGTGGACAGATCCATCAAAAAAATCCAGAGGCTTTCTTTTAGCAGTTACAATGTGTGGCAGCAAAGTTAATACTAAATTGCTTAGATCACTGTAAAAGAATAGTTATTGTAAGGAATTTACCAGCATTTCATGGTGTTCCCAAATCTAATATTACATGGAAGCTTAGAAGGTAGTACGGGGCTCCACATCACACTTTATTTCCCTCAGAAGCCCACATAATCCTCCCACATAGCTAGAGCTCAGTGATGTACTGTGGGTGGTTGTGATTATCCTCCTGTTTTGATCTTTTGTCTTTTTTATTCTGTTAGCCTTCTGCACTTTGAGTGATGAGTATGAGTGTGCATGGCGCAAAACCCAGCTTAGAACCATACAGAAAGATGAGCAGCTCTCTGTGAGCAAAACCAGATGAGCCATTACCATAAAGAAAGTGTAAAATGCCTGTGTAGTTTTAGGAGTAACCTTGTTGTCAGCGTAGACAAGGAGAGCAAATGGGAGATGACTGTATTTAGGAGAATCTTGGGTTCACTATAGAATCACAGAGTGTGTTAGGTTGAAAGGGACCTGTAAAGGTCATCTAGTCCAAACCCCTGCAGTAAGCAGGGACATCTTCACTAGACTGGGTTGCTCAGAGCCCCATTCAGCCTGGCCTTGAGTATCTCCGGGGATGGGGCCTCCACCACCACCTCTCTGGGCAACCTGTTCCAATGATGTACCACCCTCATATTGAAGATTTGTTTTCTACTACCCAACCTAAATATTCCTTTTTCTAGTTTAAAACCATTACCACTGGTCCTGTTGCTAAATGCCCTCGTGAACAGTTCTTCCCCAGCTTTCTTATAAGCACCTTTCAGGTACTGGAAAGCTGCTATAAGGTCCCCCATGATCCTTCTCTTCTACAGACTGAACAAGCCCAACTTCCTCAGCCTGTCCTCGTAGATGTGCTCCAGCTCTTAGATCATTTTTTGTGAACCTCCTCAGGACATGCTCCAGCAGGTCCATGTCCTTGTGTGGAGAGATCCAGTTATGTTTTGATTTTCCTTTAAAACTCAGGTCGCCACACCAAGATCTGGTTATGTACTTGGCTCTCAGGTCAAGATAACTCATCTCTGAGGTGACATTAACAGCTGTGTTCCTAGTGATTCCTGTTCAGATTTTGAAGGCATCTCCCTTTGTCCCTCAGGGGCTTGAAGTCTTACACCATGCCACAAGTCAGTAGATGGAGGGCAGTGTCATCCTCCCCTGTGCTTCCTGTGTACAGACATTAGTAGGAGGTCATGTGGCTGAAATTTTGCCATTATAAATAAGTTGGGTTTTTTTCCTGAAATTTTTTTGATGTTAAAAAAACTGTAAAGATCTTTCAAGGTGGTGCAAGACAACTGCAGGTCTGTCTTCTGCTGAGCACATTTTACAAATCCAGGGAAAAGTTACTCTTTTGAGCACTTCCTTTGTTTTCTGATTGCAATTATGTTTTTCATCTATCTATCTATCTATCTATCTATCTATCTATCTATCTATCTATCTTCTATCCACCTGTCTATCTATCCACCTGTCTATCTACCCACCTGTCTATCTACCCACCTGTCTATCCACCTATCTATTTATTTATTTAATGATAATTAAATGTCAAAGTTGCATCAAATCTGTAGACTGATCTTGATTTCCTGCTAGCCAGAGAACACAAGAGGATGTTACAGATGGCCAGCTTGTTGAGGGTGTGCAATTTGTCTTCTTCAGTTTATTTTCTTTATTTGCTGGTGTGGAATTCCTCCTTTTTTTGTCTCCTTGCCAAATCTGTGGCCAGTTTCAATTACACATTTACTGACAAATTAATATTTTTCTTGGCATCAGCCTTATGCTTATTTTGTTCAGATATGCAACATTTTATTTGCAGCATCTGTGTATTTCTAATCAGTTTATCTTCAGTTTATAGAGCCTCTCTCAGAGGGATAAGAAGCGACTGGAAAGCTAAAGTAAGTTAAATTATATTGTACACATATATTATAAAATGTATAATGAACAGTAGATTAATCCTTGATAAACTTCCCTGTTTAATAAAAGTGATTTCCCCCTCCTTTCTGACTGATCTTTGTTGGTTTTGTTCAAATAGTTTGAATCTCCTAAGACTGCAAAGAAAAAAACCCCAACATTAGAGCAATATAGTCTTGGCTATTATTTTAGAATTATTTTTCTCCCTAATTTTCTTTGCTTTCTTATTTTCTAGGTTCTAGTTGTTTCTTTGTCAGGTCCTAGGTGGGAAACTACATCAAAGATACTATTACTTCATCACCTTCAATATATAATACACTGTGAAATAAGTCCCTGAAGCTTCTATGATTAATTTGTCCTTATTATGCTGCTTCAGTAATAGAAATGAAATAAACAAAATGTAAAAGAGATGCTGAATTTCAGTAGGTGGCCCTGTTATATTGTTTCTGAAGAATGAAGGAGAGTATGTGCAGTACTAGACATGCATAGAGGTGTTGCTCTTTAATGACTATGCAGGACAACAGTTTTTTTCTCTTTTAGGCTAGGATGATATTCTCAGGGCAGGTTTGATGTATTGTGCAACCTGAGGGGCTTCCACCTACTCTACAAATTAGCCCCTTTACATTTTTTCCATTCTTTTTACCGTTTCTTGTCTTCTTTCCCCTTCGCTCTTGTATGTCAAGAACCCTGAATATTATCTAGGCATTGCTTCGATAAAGGAAGTGGTACATGTTGATAGAAAACTTCAGAGGAGCTGTGTAGAACACATCCAAATCAGTCCATCTCTAGGATTTCATAGTATTTTTTTCAAAGATACAGAAAACAATTGTTGATTACTGTTGGAAGCAAGTACTACAGCTCTACAAAATAGGGGTTTCTTAAACCCCCAATTCTTAATCATTCATGCCAAGTTTTTTTTCCCCAAGAGACTTTTAGGACTCTAATTGGCCAGAGTTATACCTAAGGTGCTGCAGAAGAATCTGGGATACCCTTTTATCTGTAAATCATTAAAACTCAATCCTGTTTGTGATTTAACTTGTTTATTCTATAGGTGAACATTGACATTGACATTGGCTACAGCAGGTTTGTGAAAGTACCAGTAGAGTCACTTCACAGAATCACAGACTGGTTTGGGTTGGAAGGGACCTTAAAGATCATTTAGTTCCAACCCCCTGCCATTTAATTTAATTTATTTATTATACCTTGTTGCTTTGAGGGATACATATTCCCAGCTGCTTAATAGCTATGGGTGATGGGGTGATGGGATGATGGTTCCCAGGTTCTGGCTGGAGTACAGCACTGGAACAGAGCTTTACCTTCACGACTTTGCCATGGGAGAGATCTCCTCTACCCTAGCATTGCGTCAGCTCTGCTCTGCCACCTTAACACTTCCTTCAAAAGAAATGAGTAGTGGTAATGGATTAAATAACAACATTATGGGAAAATGAGGAGGATAGAGGTTTCCACAGCCATTTTCAAATTTAGAAGCAAAGATGATTTAGAACCAATACTAGGAGTTAAGACACAGTGCAATATTTTGCAGAGATAACTTGTGTGAAAAATGGATGAATTTAATAGATTGATAGCTTGCTGTTCCCTCTGTCTCTGAAAATATTTTTATACAGAGTTAAAAATGCATCTAATGAAATGTGATTTATGAGAAGATTTTGTATCTTTATCTTTTTTTCCCTCTATGTTGCAGCAACATTTCCCCGAACCCTGTTTTCTCATGCATTTGGCATTTTTCAAGTATGCCGTAAGATGTTGCCTTTCCTGATTTTTAGCCAAGTGAATACCTACCTAAATGCCTCCACTCTTCTGACTGTACAACACAATCCTATGATTGAAGTTTCATGGGAGATTTATTTATCATGACTCATTTTTTGCATTACAACTAATGTAGAGCAGCTCACTCCAGACCCAGAGGGCACCACAGGCATGGCTTAAGCCAAACTGCAAGAGAAATGCCTCTGTCTGGGGCAACGCAAACATGTTAGAGGACTGCAGATAGAAAGCACATAGCTGGTGAGCTTTGGGTGAGGAACGATGGCCAGATTTCAGAGGGTTTGCCAAATATTCTGACTTACTGCAGACTTCGTTTTCCATTGGGGTAGTGTTACGTTCTGACAAGTTTTTTAAACAGAACTGTTTTTAGAGGAGGAAGTTATCACCATTTTTCAGGGGGAGAAGCTGAAGGAGGTAAAATTAAATACATGCCTGTGATCACCCAGCAGAGACAAAACTGGAATCTAGTTTTCCTGAATGTGATCTTTCTTACATGCTGTATGTACCCTGGGCCTAGGTTTTTATTAGAACAATATATCTTTTCTTCATTACACCAGTATTTTCCAGATGATTACATACTTCAGTGATATTCAGTTTTCAGACCTTCATAACCTCCTGAAAACAAAACAAATTTCTTTTGGAAAAGAACATGGCCAGTATCTGACAGAGGTGCCCCAACATGATAACACTTTTCTTTAAACACACTTGTTTTGTCTGAAAGACTTTAAATACATGATCAGCACATATATTTTTGACTCCATCGATGTACACAAGAATAACCAAATCACTTTTACTCAAACTCTTTGGCATGAAGCTTACTGTTAGGTGTAAAGAGAAGAAAATTTTCAGTACAAAAAGTGAAAGGAACAGATAGCTAACTATTAGGGAATTCTAGAGTGAATAGTTTGCAACTTTAATAGTGATTGATACTTTTATCTACTATGCAGCAGACACAGTATATTTGGAAATGGACTTAAGCTGAGCCCCAGATGAGGATAGCTGATCAGAATAAATGTGGACTTCTGAAGGCAGTCTCAATCCCAAACCAAATTGAGGTCAGAATTTCACTGCTACTGATTTCTCCAATATTGTCGGAATAACCCAGGATGATGAGAGCACCTTCAGTCTTCAGAGACCTTTTCATGAATATTGTATATGTAGTCAGGGAGGCTCTGCACAGATACTAATGGTGACAAGGATGTACTTTGATTATTGATACTAGACAAGAGTCTCTATTATTAGGCAGTCTACTAAAAATCCCTTCAAAATAGCATGTAATTAATCTCTTTGTTAATCCCCATGAGTGATAACGCCACATTTTACATGGACAATCTCGGTCCACCCATGAGCAGATGACTTCTGCAGGAAGACCATGGGAGCTTCAGATGTTGTGGTTCTTTGGATGGTCGTGTTGCAAACAGAATAAAAGGAGAGTACTTCTCAGCAACAGTGATGAGTGAGCTTTTCGCTAAGTCTAGTGCAGTTTTGGGAACACTGCTTTAAATAACCTTCATTACCAGCATTTGGGCCTGCAAATCTAATCACGCAGAAGTTAGAACTGGAGAGATATTTTAACTGTGGCACCCATAGCAAGACTTTACTGCTTGGACTTTTTAAAAACCTTCTTCTGAATTCCAGCATAGTTTTGTTTATGGACATTTTATCTGCAATAAAATAATATGTCTAAAAATTATTTTAGAGGTGTCACTGCGAGATCTGATTTTTTTTTAAGTTAAACTACTAAGTACAGCTTCAGGGAGAAATTAATATGAAGTTAAGAAAATATAAACAAGACAATCTGATGGATTATATACATTTTTTCTAGGTCTATTTTTCTAATTTTATGGCAAGGTGAATATTCAAGAATTATTTCACTGAAATATACTTTTCATACAATCTGTCAAAATGTGCAATTAATTACTAATGATGAAATGCTTATAAACCAAAGGGTTTTCTTTGCTTGGTTTTGCATTTCCCTGCAAGATGAAATATCCCAGATATTCCAAGTCAACTTTTAGACATTAGACTTTAGAATATTTAACCTTTTTATTGGAAGTCTGTTTCAGAGGTCTGTGAAGAACTGATTCCACAGTCAGGTTTCTTTCCATTCTCGCATGTTGTCTGTTCATTCAGGTCTGATTGAAAGCATGGAAGCTGTCATTTTATTCACTGTTTCAGTTATTCTATATGTGAAGACATTTCAGTGTAGCAAACCTCTGAGCTGTTAATGCAACAGTCTTACTATTCTGTCTACGAATATGCTAAAAATGGAGCTCCCAGGTTGCTTCCTCCTCAGTTCTTTGATGCTGTGACACCAAGCAGATGTACCATTGTTGGCAGAAGACTGAGGAGCCTGGGGATTCAGCTTACTGTTCCTCCAAAACTACCCCTTGAAAAAAGCAAATCAAGTGAGACTAAGTGCCTTAATAATAAAATCAAAGGTGTGAGAAGTGTTAAAAATGATGAAACGGAGGATGCCACCTTCCTTCTTTGGGACTTGCTGCCTTTTTAAAGTGTTGAAAATATTGAGCTACTGGGAAAGAAGGCAGACAAAATGTGGAAGAATGTTTTTCTGACATTTCTGGTTTTTCAGGTCTTTCCAAAAAGCTGAACTAATTTTTTCTGAAGGACATCAACCAGGAGCCTGACCTGACATAAAGTGAGATAGTGTGTTGTCTCTCTGTGATTATGTTGCTGTCAGCATAAACATTAACTTCCCTTCTTCAGGTCTGTTCTAATATGCCGCCCTTTTATTTTAATTTGATAACCACTAGCATTCTTGACAAAAGGTTAGCAATCAAGGTTAACAAGTAACAAATTACTCCAGAATAAAAATGTCACAAAGTCTCTGTGGAATGCAGCTGCAGACATTGGTTACTCAGAATCAATTTTTCATTAAAAACTGCAAAAGATTTTAAGCCTTTTCTACAGCTATAAAGGATCAGTTCTTTATCAGCTGCCAGAAGATGGAGCTCTTTTAATAAACCATGATACTGGTGTTAAAAAAAAATGCAGGAAAAAATACATAGGAAAGCTTTAGAAAAACATTAAGAACGATTTCCATTTGTTTTTTACTAAGGCTTAGTAAGTACATTTTAAAGCAGCTAAAGATTATAGTCTGATGATATAAATCTGAAAAACAGCTTAGTGTACTAACTATATTTTAGTATTTCCTGTTTTCAATCTTATGTTTTAAACTCTCTTCTTCCTCCATCTTCTAAATTTTTCAAACATGTCTGAAACAGGCCAGAGTGTGCCCTTTAGTTAGGCTACATGGAGTTGCAGGAGTGCAAATTAAGTACAAAAATTGAATCCAAATTCTTTTTCTCTGCTCCCGGTAGTGGTGGTGGAAGGCTGGAGCTGCATGGCTGTCAGACAAAGCGTGTTTCACTGGCGTCTCTGACAACTGCTAAGCAGGTGGGCTTCACTTCTCCTGACATAAGCCACCTCAGACAGAGGACGGTGGAAAGTGAGATAAATGTGCCTGCGAAGGTTTCCCTTTGTCTCTGCTGATGTATTGACCACGAAGGAAAGACAGATAATGAGGTTAGACCAGGCATCTAACTTTAAGACAGGTAAAGTTAGACAGAATGAATCCAGAATTCTTATTAACAGGAGAAAAAGATTGAATCTCTATGCCACATTGATTCACACTTCTTTAGTATAAATTGCAGCAGAGCACAAGCACAAAGTTCAAATTTTGGGGAGACAGCTATGTAGCTTGTAAAGTGTTTGGAAAAGAGTAATTATTTTATATCCAATGTACTATCTTATTATCCCACTTAAAACTGAAATAACTTTTCCATGAGTGTCAAGTCTTGAGGCATCATGAAATACAGATAGTTACTTTATGTCATTCATCATAGTGTGATTGAGAATGAATGAATAATACACTGAAGAATTTTCACTTTGACACACAGCGCTTTAAGAAATTTAGACCTCCAAAGGTTTTTCGGTGTGACAAAATTATTTTTTTTTATCTATTTTAAGAAAACATCTTTTGTTTATATAAAAAATTATCAGCTTGTGTAATCAGCCTGTCAATAACTTTCACTGAATTTGTCAATCAGCCTGGATTGAACTGAAAGTCACTTTAGGCCTGAATTTCAAAACTAGTGTAGGTTTGTAGGTTTGTGTGCGAGTGTCCATGTGTAGGTTGTACGTGTGTGCATATGTGTGGAACTGCTTCACTGGACAAGCTGCCCAGAGAGGTTGTGGAGTCTCCATCTCTGGAGACATTCAAGACCAATCTGGAGATGATCCTGTGCCACCTGCTCTGTGTGATCCTGCTCAGGCAGGGGGGTTGGACCAAATGATCTTCAGTGGTCCTTTCCAACTCCTGACGTTCTGTGATTCTGTTTGTGTACATGTGTTTACCACTTGTCCCCTGATGCAGAGAAATTTAAATTTTTAACATAGATTAATAAAATAATGTTTTTGCATTCTAACCTTGCATCAGCCACAACACAGAAATTTTGCTCCATAGATTACTCACCTGGCAAATCCTTTAATCATGATAGACAAAGGCAGTTTTGTCTTGCAAACCCTTCTCTTTGTAATGTGCTTCTGTGGTTGTACTTAAAACCTTTTCACAACAATACTATACATTAGGGGCAAAGGCTGGAGATTCACATACGGTACTTTGGAACCTTTGCTCCCAAGTTTAAAAGCTGTGCATGGTCAGAGAGCAAGGTAGAGCACTGCGTGAAGAGCTTAACTAGTACTTGCTCCGTATTGATTTTATGGAAGGTTACGCACCTCAATTCAAGTCAAAAGTTCTGATAAACCTCTTGCACCCACATGTATTTTCCAAATGCACCTTCTATCACATACCCTGAAACTGCACTGTGACTTTGGGCTTTGGCTTTACTCTGGCTACTGCTGTTTTCAGATACCGTGAACAGACAGTCCATGTTTGCATTCCAAGTTTCAAAATGAATTTAGAGAGAAGTTAAAAAAATACATTATTTTAATTTTCTCTCTTGGTAGGATTATTTTTACAGCCAGTATCCAAAAATTCCACTAGCTTTGGAACTTTTCTGGAGGTTTCTTTGAGTAACAGTGAAAGAATAACATCTACCACAAAGGAGAATACTTAGTTGACAGTAAATGGGACTAATGGATACATGCCAGAGGATTCAGCAGGAATCCATAATGATGGTGCATAATGATGACTGAGGGAGTGCATATTTTATTATTAGTTGAGCTTTTTATTACTTCTGGCTTTAATATTTGTGTTGACACATCCTCTTCAATGTCTTTACCAATGTTATATCAATCTCCTCGTGTAATTGCACAACGATCTAATTTATTTTACTGGATAGTTATGTTTTTCAGTAATTTTCTGAAGAACCATCTCATAGAATGTTAAAGTTATGTTTTCTTGTACTTTAAACCCCAATGCACTGTAACGTTTTACTACTCACTTTCTTTCCTTTGCCCAAAGTAGAAATAAATATCTTGTGGGTTGATTAACAGGTAAAGGGATTTTGGGAGGGTTTGCAGTATTGAGCCTCTATACTATATTGAGTATAGGGTTGTAGCATTCTTCTCATGCATCTCTACCACTTCCTGAATGCTGTTATCACCTCTCATAAAAATAAAACCTGCCATCGCAACCCTTGTAACAGTCAAATCCAGACAGAATTTAAAAGCAGCTTTTGGAACTGGCCATATCAGTGGTATTTTTTGAATGGATACTGATTTTTTTCATCAATTTCATCTTATTTGAGAACTATTTTTTCTTTCTTACTGGCTGTATGAAAGATAATGTGTAAAAAAATAAATATAACATGTAATATACTGAAATTCAATTGTGTCTAAGATCTTTATATATACCAGTCATACAACTGTGATTGTAGTGGCAAAAGTTGTGTAAAACATCTGGTAATTGTAGACTAAACTCGCTGTAAAAGGCAGCAAGAGAAATTCTTTCTCAGGAATGCTTTTCTTCTGACATAGCTGTTCACAAAGCAGGAATTGTGCTGATTTCAGTGATGTAACGATCTCAACTTTTAAACAAGGTTTTGTCCTCTACAAAACCAGTTATAGCAGTAGCAAATCTGTAGGTTAATTAAGACTAGTATTTTTTCATTTTTCTGTTACTGCATTTCCATTGTTACTTTTAGAACTATCAGTGAAAGTTTTCAGAGGGGGAGTATCTAAGTTGGTGGCAATCTTTAAGGCTTTTGAGTGAAACCAAAACAGATAGCAATGTAGCAGAATATGGTGGATCCTATGACAAAGGTAGTTATAGAAAAAATCTGATATTAAGGAAGGAAATCTGTCAGAATGTGAGATACAAATTTGTTTCAAATGTTTACCTCTAACATTCTCTGAAAGGTACTTATATCTTGGCAAACCTCCTTTTGATGTTTTAGAGGAAGGCTTCAGACCAAAAAAAAACATAGTGCAATAGCTAGTTATTTGGGAAAAAATAAAAAAAAAGTGGCAAAGGAAGTACCTAGCTAGACAGGTATACAGATGATAAACAGAATAGGTAATATTTTTATTTAGGATATCTTGAACAATAATGGAATGAATGTAGGAAGATAGCCCCTTTGGGAAGGAATTTTACATCAAGTCATTGACTGTAGATTCTTCAAGGCATTAATAGCACATGCATCTTCTGCTAACTTGTTGAAGAGATACACACTATGCTGTTTTGTAATTCGTGTCAAAAAAAAAGGCAAGAGCTAGGCTGACATAAGCCTAGACAGGCAACTAAAAAAAGGCTCCAAATGTTTGGGAGTTAGCTTACATTTTCAGTAAAATATTACAAGACTATTCCAGGTGCAAGGGTTTTGACATTTCATTTAAATATGTTCATAATTTTACATCCTCTAATTTAGCATCCTAAGCATGCAATGTATTTATTTTTTTTTTCCCTAAAAAAATAACTCCCAAAAGACCTGAGGAGTCAGAACTGGATTGATTTTCAAGGTTCATTTGTCACTGTGAGCAGAGATTAGAGCTCAAAGAAGAGTGACTCATCAAGTCTGTGCTCATTGCAGCATGACTGACAGCTTGCAAGTAAAGAAAGACATACTTCTCTTTTCCTCTAGGATGTCAGCAGAGAAAAAGCCATTTCATTCAGTCAAACTAGGGCTGTGCTTTGGAAAAGGCTGCATCCATTTTTCCAGTTTTGATGGGCACTAATACAGTCTGTAGTCCCAGAACAAAACTTTCCCCAACATAGGATCATTTTGCACAGATGGCTGTCCTGAGTGCACTCTTTCCTCCAACTTTGGGCCTGATACAGAATCCACTTGGTGCAGTGCAAAAACTCTCTTACTGACCTAGGTGGAATTTGGATTTGGTAAAGACGTGAATTGGCAGGTTTTTGCAATAAAGTGTCTTTTTGGGACCTAAGAGACAGATCAGTAGCTGTGTATTGACACTACTCATTCGAACTCCTCTTATCAAAGAACTTCACTTTGAATTGCCCAATTTCCAATAAACCACCTCTAACAGACCTCAGAGTCATATTATGAGGTGACTGTAGATTTAGTTGCTTAACTTAGAGGTGAAGATCTTCAGAAATTTAGAAAAGAATTGTTAAAGGTTGTTCTGGTTAGTTTCAGCACATGACCGAGTCCATTATCTTTCTGCCAAAGAAGGAAGCATATTTACTTTATCTTGTTTTCCCCACTTTTATTACATGCTTAGAGACAAGCAGACATTGTATTTTTCCAAACCTTATTGTTGTATTGATTTTATTAGGCTGTGAAGAGCTACACAAAGCAAAACAAACCTTCTATTTCTAAGACTGTAGGGTTGTTCATTGCAATCTTCTTAAGTTGAAACTTCACTGGTTTCAACATGGAGTTTAGCTGGTTACCTTGAGATAATATCTAGGCACAAGTAACATGAGTCTTCCTATCTGGTTTAGTACAATTCCTTTTCTTTTTTTTTCCTTCCCCCTCCCCCCGCCCTCAGTGTTTCATACTCTTGGGACTGCAGCTAATGAAGTTCCTTATATCTGACAGAGAGAAGCTGGATATTCCAGGATATTCAAAAAGTTCTGGAGATAACTCTAATTTTACAGTGTAATTCTACATTGATTAATTGGATTGATTGTCCTAATTCTCATCATGGAAAATCTTTCTGTTGTGGAAGATGTGCAGGAGGCTAATACTGCAGCACTGGTACTAGCCTATTTATTCCTACACACAGAGTGGAGGATATTCCTTCATTCTGGAGGATACATAGTAAAAGGGTAGTGAGGCAGAGGTCTTTTGAAAACCCAAGTTTCATACAACTGAAAACCACAGGAGAAAGTGGTGAATGAATACTGTGGCTGATTTTTAGAACACAAGGGCATATATAATTTAGCAGTGACAGTAGTAACATCAGGAGAAAGAACTTCACATCAAAGGAAGAAGGAACAGAGGGAAAGAGGTGTTTTAAAAACAAACCAGGGAGCTCTTTCTGGCAACAGGGCCTTACAGGATTCAAATGCAGAAGGGCAGACTCCTCTATTGATTGCTGACTGATCTGTATTTTTCCTCCTGTCAAGTTAGCATATACTCAGCTTTTAAATCTTAGATCTGTCTTCAACTTTAAAGGAGTAAAGGCTGGGAATATTCCTCTCAAAGAATTGCTTTTCAAGGGAAAAAAAAAGGAAGAAAAGATGTAACACACACACAGAGAACAAAACCGTAATGCATTAATACTATTTCTTGTCTCTAAAGGTGTAGAACAGGCAGTTTAACTACCCAGAATCTCCTTTTATCCACAAGGAAGTCACCTCCCTGTAAATATCTGACTCCTCAATAGTAAGATGGGCTGAGCATACTCTAGGATAGCATTTAAGCTTCAATTCAGGGGCATGCAAAAGGATCTCCAGAAAGAAGAATCATGACATGGGAGGAGGTTTAATGATCAGTCATTAGTCACAAATGATTAAGTTGGGGTATTGAGCAAAGGCAGAAAACATTGGTGTTCTATCCTTCTAATATGAAGTTGGACTCCTTATAGTCCAAGGGAATCACAGCATCTGCCAGGACTCCCACAGTCATCATTTCTTGCTTGGTTAAAACTGCACTAGTCCGTAAGTGTCCCCCATTAGCTGGGGAAACCTTCATGAAATGTAGTTTGTATGTTTGTTACATCTCTTGACTATTAAAGAGAAAAAGAAAAAAGAAAAGAAAAGAAAAGAAAAGAAAAGAAAAGAAAAGAAAAGAAAAGAAAAGAAAAGAAAAGAAAAGAAAAGAAAAGAAAAGAAAAGAAAAGAAAAGAAAAGAAAAGAAAAGAAAGGAAAAATTGGTCTACTTACTTTGTAGATTTTTTTTCCATTTACCTGCTGGAATGGGAATAATAATATAAAAATATTTTAATTACTTAAGGCTATGATGAATATGTTGCATATTTATCTTGAACTCATCTGTGAGGTAGCAATAAAAGATGAGCATCTGCCCTGCATCCTCTTTCAGTCTTCTTCGCAAGGCTCAGTTTGCTGGACCAAAGCCAGGAGGTTTCTAGACTGATTGCTGCATATGCTTTGGAAATTCCAGGTCACTTGACGATGGTACTTCCAGAAATAAACGAACCTACATGACTAAAAATAAATAAATAAATATCCTCACCTGGCATTTCCCATCTATTTTAGTCTCTCCCCTTTATATAGCATTGAGAATCTGGACAATGTTGCCCTGCCTTTCTAAAATAAGATCTTTTATAAAAGGTATTAAAATGAAGTGAGGTAATGCTGGGAAGTATCATTTCAACAAAGTGTCCAACTTCACATTTTTTCCAGCTAATAATTAAATTTAAGCACTTTCTCTGGAAGACCCCTACCAGCCTGGATGAACACAGTAATAATGAAATTATTTTTGACTTGAGAAGGCTGTTGTTTCCCACAGCTGAATATTCACATGAGTTTTGTCATTATCTGTTACAAAACAAAAACACAGGCAGCTGTACTTCTGATACTCCATGTGTTAATATACACTATTTTGTTGTAAATTCTTATAAAGTGCAGTTATGTAGTGTCTATAAAAAGTTAATTTACACTGGACTATAAGTTTTAAAATTATGAGTAACTATTCCCTATTCTAGGAATTATTGCCATACCTCAGATGACTATAAGTAAAACTCTGTTACAATTGTACAAATATAATCTTTGTAATCTTATTTTGGTGATGATAAGAACAATTCCAGAAGCAAAATCTTAATCTCTCTTGGGTTATACTAGTTTATTACAAAGGAACTTGATGATTTAAATATGATCTCTTAGAAAACATAACAAAGAAAAATGAAAATTCCCAGACTTTTAAAAGACATTTTCTTTGACATTTCAGCACAAAGTACAAATAAGATATATCTATTTTTGCTTATTGGGGTTTTGTAGAGGAAATCTTAGCTGCCCCTGAATGATTTATGGCTCAGGCCTATTTGCACAGTCCAGCATTTGCTGATACTGCAGAAGAGTATGTGGACTATGTGACAGAATGCCAGGGTACAATGGACTTAGGGGTGTGTTAACAAGGAGAAGAAACCAGGTGATAAGCAGGAAACAAAACTAGGGGATTAGTTAGGAAACTAGAAACTTGGCAAGAAACGCAAGATAGGTGTATCTTGAACATGTCAGGGAGCGTGGACAAAGATAGTTATCTAATGTTTAGATAGCTTGAGCACATAAATATGTAACCAATGGGATAGTGGTAGGGGTGTAACCATGTATACAGTATATAAGGATGTGTCTTTTGTCTAACAAAGTGAACATTGACAGTACTTCTGTGAAGACAGTCTCTGATTCGGTAGAAGCTCTCCGCAACAGGGTTTTTTTCCTTTTTTTTGGCTGTAAAACTATAGTCAACCAAAAAGCTAGATTAAGTGACTTTATTTGAAAGAACACTATAAAAATGCGTCAATTGTCCAGGTTTTTATCAGTGTTAATACTTAAAAATTAACTAGAAATGGACAATGGACATTTCAAAATTACACACTGTTTGAATCTTGAACTGCTAAGGTCACTGAATACTTCCTCATGGTATAATGAGAGCAGTTGGCCCATGAAGAAACCTTTAAACCACTGTAACATCATGCAGAAACACTGGCCAGTGGACCTCCTTCACCCTGAAACTACGTTTGTCTCTCTGTTTGGTTTCTGACTTGCTGACCTTATTTCCTTATCCTATGGTGCTTACACATCTTCATTTGACTCAAAAAGGCAATGAGATTGCAAAAGCTCACCAAAACTGTAGCTGGTTTATGCAAGTTACTTTTGATATAGCTAAGATCTCAGGAGAAGGGAAAGCTTTCAGTGTGCTTATGAAGGGCACAGAAGCCAGCAACACCAATGGGACCTCTGGGGACATTTAGTCCTTAAGGGAGAAGTCAGTTCTAGTCAGGGGATGAATAAATGCTGAGATATTCAAGTCACTGAGTTTATTGCATCATTCAATTTCCTTTTAACTGTTGATTAGAAAGCCACATCCCCTGAAAAAAAAAAAAAAAGACTATTTACTTTAAAAGTCTTCACAGGAGCGGTAGGATTAATGAAAATTGTATCATGTATGCGTGATCAGAAGACTTTATTTTCACGTTGTAATTTTCACCACAGTATATTCAAATGTGGCAATTTACCATTGATTTTAGTATGAAAGTATAGCAAAGTGATAAAAAAAACAGGTAAGACACCTTTTTTTTATCCAAAAAAATCCTACATCATTCCTAGGGAATAATTGCATCAGCCTTTTTTATCTAAAAGCAGCAGCTACAGCAATATATCAACTCTGCTTGTAGCCAGAGAATTAAAAGATAAAGATCTGAGTGATTGTTTCTCTGTGCCTATTTTTTTTTCTTATTTTTTAATGATACTTTTGGATCCACTGCCCATGAGGGCAGTAGCTATGAAATAAAATGAAGCATATGTTCCCAGAATACCTAGTACACATCCTATAAATCATTACCAAACTTTCTGTTTCCTTCTTAAGTGGCATATGTTGCTCCATTGGCTTCAGCTTCACAGTTACAGAAAATTTAGCTCTTTATTTCTTGCATTGTTACTATTCTTTCACTCATTCATCCTCCTCTTGCAGTCTCAGAAGACTAGTATTTTCTTTTGTTCAGTTAAGCATGAAGTCACAGAAGCAACACTTCAGCAGGGAGAGTCTTATACTAATGGAAAGAAAATTTCAAAAGGTCTGGGAACTGGTCTTTTTTGTCACCAAAACCCATAAGTTTTATCACGCAAGAAGAGCAGATTAAAAACCGAATGCTTTCAAAAAATCACCCCAAAAGAAGTAGCTTCTTCTTCCTCTTTTGCCTGTTATATTTCTTCACTCCATCCTAACTTCCAACTGTCTCAACAAATTTCTTTTGAGGGTTATTCAGCACATACATACCTCTAACATAAATTTTCAGAATGCAAGAAGAATATACTGACTAAGTGTATTTATTTATACACAAAGTAGTCAGCATGGTTATGTTATATCAAAAGTATATTACACTAGTACTTCTCAGAACACCAGAGACAGTGGCATGGTGATTAAAGAGACTTTAGATACTGAATTCTAAATTTCATTATCTTAATCTATTTTTTCATTACATCCACTAAATGCATACAACACAGGGTTGTTCATGCATACATTTTTTTCAAATTATTTATATTTAGATTGAAATGTTTTTAAATGTGAGACTTTTTTGGAAACCTAATAATTATATATTGGTTTGTATTTGTCTTAATTATTCGATTGATTTAAAATTCTCACAGCTACATGTGACTGATTCAGTTAGATTATGTTCTAAAAAGAAGTGGCTATTTAACTATTGTATATATTTCTATATACTGAACACAGAGGAATAATTCTTTGGGATTAAGTGTTGACTGCATCAAGTAAGATGTGATTCACCGACTTAGTGCAAGTGTTTTGAAGTTTTCAGTTTGTTTAGGGGTATATATACATATACACATACACACATGCCCATTTTCCATTCATCACCTTTAATCCTCTCTGTCACCTCTCCCACTGCCTGAGATTTCCCCTAGGGAAGTTACATCTTGATATTTCACTATATTCAGAAAAGTGCTGCAGAAGTTTTACATCATCATCATCGTCTGTATGTCACAATCACAACAGCCAATGTTGCCATCTGGAAGGTATTGAGAGAGATGCAAGATCAGACCCTTACTTGTCCAGATAATGGGCAGGGTTCAAATGCCTGAACACAGCATCTGGTAACATTTTGGAAAGCCCAAAGTGCCTTGCCTGGTTTCCAGATGGCTCACCAGAGGGACGTACATCTTGTGGGAGCTCTATTACATTTGCCAGCCCTGTGTAGTATCTAGTCAGAGGTGTTTAGACAGGAGCATCTTACCCAGTTAATCCATACTCATACTGTTCTGTAATGCTTTGAAGGGGCTGGGGAGAAGAAGGGTAGACTCACACAACAGGATGTAAGAATTCAGGAGGTATCTAATGGCCATATTGAAGGAGAATTGCTGAAAGGGATTTTCTTTTTTTCTTCCAGAGTATTAAATTTCTTTTTGTACAAAACTAGTGGATGGGCTTTTCAAGGTGACTTTCCAATCCAAGTTAATTCGCAACCTGTCAGAAACAGTTGCTTAAAATAACTGACCCTAGAGGTTTTCCATTCTATTCTAGAAATAAGTAAATAAGAAAATACATTATCTAAAAAAATAGCTCTAGTTGCATTTTTAAGCACTCAGTTCAGAAGAATTTTGCCAATTAAAAGTATACATGTTGATTTACCATGGCCTACTTCTTTTGATATTCTGTATGCAAATAGTGTTACCATTATTATGAATTAAAATAGGCTAATAAAAACAACTAATTTGGACTCCTGATCATTAAAGGTATTTGAGCTTTGATGCTTAAAGCACCAGTGGACTTAGATTCCATACCTCCAGTGTACTCAGAAGGCATATAAAGAAATCTTATTCTCTTGTTTGTTTGTTTGTTTGTTTTTTAAATTTGCCTTCACACAGAGCTAGCTCCCAAGACATTATCCAAACAGCTCATTCAGAGGTGTTTGTTTCACCCTTGTTGATTTATATTCCATGTACAGTCTTATTTTTATTCTCCCTCTCCAGGCTCACAATGAACCTTTTGGCTCTGTGTTACTCCAACCTGAACAATTACAGAAATTCAGGAAGGTAAGGGGAGGCAGCTGGAGAGCTATGCTTTTTAAAAGTACCTGTTCCATTGCTACTGCGTAAAGATATTCTTCACCGGGCCCTGATGTTCTTGGGCAGTGAACAGCTGTATCAGGCTTTCTGGGTGATTGATATCTCCTTTCAGCTCAGATAGGGGAAAGAATATTATTTGTTAAAGAGCTCTGGCTGTATTTGACTACTGTGACCTGAGCATTCCTATGTATTAGGAGGTTCAGGAAGCTGCAGCTTTGGTTAGCTGTCGATTCCAGTCCTTAAACTGAAATATGTCAGAAAGAAAAGGATTTTCTGAGCAAAATGCAAATTCTGGAGTTTGATTCAGCTTCAATAGAAATTAGTAGCATAAATTCTTTTGATTTCAGATGGATGCAGAAGCATTGTTATATTGAATTTTCTATCTTGAAACTTAAATTCAATAAATCATCTGTAGGAGAAAATCCTGCTTGAAACAATGCATCAGTTCCATTGCCTAGTTACCCTTCCAGCCTGCAGAGCTACCAGTAAATTTACAGGAAATTGCATGTTCTGCGTAGTGAGGAGTCAGCCAAGGTGGAGTAGTCAGGTATGTGTAGGTAGAAGAGATGTCTCAGAAACCACTCAGAAAATCCTGCAGTATTTTTAACCTGTGGACTGTAGTTGCTTATGTCAATATGGTCCCTGGCTACAGAATCTTTTAGAAAATGATAGAAAGCTGCTTTAGCAAAAATGCCTTCTATATCTCCTCCCTTTCACATCTTCTTAGGAACCAATTGGTCAGGCAATGAACAAATTGGACCTCTAAGACTGGGTGGCATTGAGTGCTCAGTGCAGAGTGGACAGAGAATTGTTTGTAATTTTTTTTAAGGAATACAAAGGGTTTTGAGGCATTTTTTTTTTTCTTTTTTCCCTTTGAGACCTCTTGAGAGGTCCTGTCAGGAATGGGAATAGGGTGTAGGGCATCAAAAGAAACACTAGTTCAGACACACAAGCACAATATTAGGAGCTTTGTCATTATCTTCTTGATCTACTTTGAGATAAAGTATTTGAACAAAGGTCTCCAATATCCAAAACAAGCTGTAGACACTTTATCATCCTGACCAGGCAGCTCAGTCTCTCCAGTTTTTGTACAGCAATTCACTGGGCAATATGTTGCTTTGAATAATAGTGGAGGTAGGGTACTGAGCTAAGAAATGGAAGATTTTGTTTGGGTTACAAAGAACATACAACTTCAAGATGCATCAGTCAAAGAAAATGTCAAAGCATACTGAGGTCAGAGTAAAATGCTTTTACACCAACTTGGAGATTTTCTTGGGGAGAATAAAGGAAGTAGGTGAAGCTAATGGGTATTTCAGTATTCACAACCATTTTCTATCATTTGCATTTCAAGTATAGCATAATTGTGAACAGAAAAAAAAAATCAAAACAAAATATAACCTACTGATTGTAGCCTACTGTAACCAGCTTTCAGGAGCACTTAACATTTCCTTCCAAGTCAGAGGATGAACTGGATTATGAAGCAGGCATGAGAGCCAGTACCTAAACAGAGTGTTGAAATAAGCCATTAGGAAAATCTGCAATATCAGGCTGCCATCCCAACACCTTGTGTGTCTATTGATCATCTTCATTAAAAATGAAAATATTCGAAAATTATCTGACTGACTATCAAATGTACATATCTTTGGGAGCTGTCACCTCACCTGAAGAGGTGTCAGGCCTCAGTCCCTGTGATCTGTGTCTCTGGAACACAGAGATTTCTTAGATGTCAAATTACCCCAGGAAAACACTTGGAATCAGGACACTTTATGAGATAAATACTCGCACTTAGAAGAATTAACTGTAAAAGTAAATGGAAGAATCCACAGAATAATTTAATTTATTTAAATATTTGAATCTGGCAAGTAAAGATTTTGTGTCTTAAATTGGCAAGGATTAAGTGTGTACTCCTCAGACAGTCTTCCCATTTGCTATATTACAAAGTATTTCACTAAGTATGTGAATGAGGACTGATTGTGCACAAAACAAGCCTGGATGAGCTCAGAAATTTCCCTCATATTTAATTTAGTTTGGATAAAAACAAATTAGGGCCTGGTATATATGCATATGGAAATATACATAAATTCAGACACACGTCTATCTCGGATCATATATATGTTGCATCCTGTGAGAGTACCTAGTGTATATCCTTTCCTCATCAGAAAACCCCAGTGTCCCGCTTCTGCTCTTCTAGTATCTTCTCTGAAGGATCTTCAAGCACATTCCCAAGAGAGTGTGACAAGATACATTTTCTATGGCATGTTATAGAAGATATACTTTTGCATTTTAGACTGCTATATTAGAAAGCCTGGATGTCTCAAACTGTGGGAAAACCAAGAGAAATAGCCGTCACCAGATGATCAATAGATGACTTGCTACTTTCTTTATTAAAGGACTAGAGAGAAAATGGGGATCTTTTAGATGGATGTAGCAATTAAAATTTGCATTTCAGCCTATAAGTAAACCACTTAGAAGTCAGCTCTAAGTGACAATTATTCTTTATTTTATTATGAAAAAAGCCACCCCAAACAACTTGGAAGACATGATTTTGTCGTTTAATAAATCACAATGCAGCTAATCGAACCAGCCTCCCAACTCACAAACCAATAAAAGCAAACTACATTGCTAGAACTTTCTATAAAGATGAAGTCTGACAATGCCATTGATTGTGCATGCAGAAGTAAAGGGCTGTTGTGCTCAGTTATGGGAGGGAGCAATCCAAAGTGTGAATAATAACATTTCTCCTTCCAGCTATCACATTTATGAGATTAGACGGTGAAAAGTATGTTTATGTGATTCCTCCTCCTCTTTCTGGAAGGGCTATCCACATAAAATAGTTTGCTTGTATTGTGGTTCAACAGTTTTCTTCAGGGAGCTTGAAATTGTCTTTGTTTTGCCCTTGGAGAATATTCATTGTGATTCTCTGCAGAAAATTCTTGATGTGCACGGTTTTAAAACATTTTCAGATATTTAATACAGAGGAATGAGAACGACAAAGTTTATGTCCCTAACTGTAAACCTGTATTTTGTCCTTGCTCTTCGCTCTCCTTAACTAAATTAATTTGGTCAATGCTTAGATTCCAAATATTTTCTAGGTATTCTGGGTTTATTTTAGGTACGGTGAATACTTGACTGTGAGTCTTAATGCTCTAGTGATATAAAGACTGTTCCTTCCTTTTTTCCTGAGAATCCTTATAACTGTATTGTTTGGCAGCAACAATGATAGCTGAGCATGTATTGTCAGGAGAGTCCTTCTGAAACAAAGCTATTGCTGGAACAGTAACCAGAGGCTATGTTACTGCTGGTATGAAGGAGAAAATAATCTGCTAGGTCATTTTCTTAGATAATTATTTGCAAGGATTCACATGCTCAAATCCTTGAACATGGATCTGAAATGTATTAGCTAAATGGGAAAAATACTAATACTACAAACACCTGGTGGGGTTTTGTGGGGTGGCTTCTGTATGAAGCAGCTAGAAGCTTCTCTGAGGTCCAAGAGAATAAATACCAGCTGAGCTTTCAAGGCTGAACTGTTGCTGACAAGGCCAAGACAATCAGCAACGGTCACAGCACTTCTATGAATCAAATTTCAGAGATAGAAAGACACAAACAGTTGCATTTTGCCATCGGAGAAGGGAGTGAGAAAATGTAAGGAACTTTGCAGACACCAAGGTCAGTGAAGGAGGGGCAGGAGGTGCTGATAGAAGATTCCCTGCAGCCTGTGAAGGTTTAATACCATACATGAATACCATGGTGAGGTAGGTTTCCTCCCTACAGCCCATGGAGGATGAAGAAACTCCCATTTGCAGCTCCTAGAAAAGCACCGAGGAGCAGGTGGAGGAATATGAAAGAATCTGTGACCTACATTGGATCAAGCCCCTGAAAGCACCTGCAGCTTACAGAGGAAGAGATAAGAGGCAGAGAGAGGGACAGAGGTCCACACCAGAGCAGGTTTGCTGGGGCAGGTGGGCCTGTGACTCTGTGGGGGACCAGGCTGGGGCCAGCAGGCTGGGACTGAGAGACTGAGAGACATTTTATGAGTTTATAGCAGTGACCCATGCTGGGGCAGTTGGAGAAGAGCCGAGGCCCTGTGGGAGAGGACTCACATGGGGAGGGTCATGGAGGACTGTCTCCCATGGGTGGGACCCCATACTGGCGCAGGGAGTGTGAGAAATGCTCCCCCAAGAAGGAGAACAACTTATGAGGACCTGACCGAGGACTGAAGCCTCCGTTCCCTATTTCCCCTCATTTCCTCCGGGCCATCCTGGGAAGGGGAAAATCATGAATAAAATGAAGTTTGAAGAAGAGAGGGGAGGGGGGTGATGTTTTAAGAGCTGTTTGTACTTCTCATTATCTGACTCTGGTTTCTCTGTGTGCATAGTGTAATAAATTAGAGTTTTCTTGCCTTTCTTCCGTGTTGAGTCTGTTTTGCCTGTGACACTAATTGCAGAATGATCTCTCCCTGTCCTTATCTCAACTCCAAAGCCTCTCAAAATGTATTTTCTCCCCTGTCCAGCTAAGAGGGGAGTGATATAGAAGCTTTTGTGGGCGTCTGGCCTCTAGCCAGGGTCAAACTTCTATATACGATAATAGAGGAAAATCCTTGTGTAAGGGTGGCAAACCCAAAAATTAATTTCTTCATGAAGTAGGTATTCTGTGTAAAAGTGAGTTATGCAGCATAAAGATTCCAAGGCAGAGCCATTGGTAACTCCTTGCTCTTTCAGAAGGGTCTCCTGGCCAAAGCACAGAGCTGTTATCCCTTTTGACAAACTCAATACATTTCTGCTACCTAAAAAGCTAGGACGATCACGCTCATCTTTCTATATTAGCCAAGTACCTTACATCTTTCAAGGCAGACAAATTCCAAGTGTAGGAGCACACAACTTGCGCAACACTAATAAGCAACATTAAAGTCCATGTAAAGAATAATAGGAACAGGAGGTTCCAGAAATAAGGTTGCTGAATTAAAACATTTTCATTCTTGCCAGAAGGTTTGCAATGTAAACACAAAATGGTCATTGCATGCTCAATTTAAATTTTTAGGAGAGGGAATATTTCTAAAAATTCTACAGTTGTTTAGCAAACTGGTGAAAGAACTTTTTTGAAAGACAATGTTTGTATTGATATACCAAGTATACACCAAGTTCTGACATCACTAAAATCATGCAGCAAGTTCCAGAAACCATTTTGGCAGAGATCTGCCACTCACATGCTGTAGAGCAGGCAGGAGGCTGATTTAGGTGGGCACCTGAGGATGCTCTACAAGAGAAGGGAAGCCCGTAGAGATGGCATAGCTGCAATCACTGTTCCGAATGTAGCGTTCAGAATATGTTCAAGGAAAAGATAAAATGCCTGGGTTTCTCAGTCAGTCCCTGTTGCCATGACAACTCCGGAGAGCAGTAATTTAGATCAGCCTTAGGGCTACTCTATCAGCTCTAGCAGAGGAAGGGACATGAGACCATTTACAGCTGCTGGAGAAACCGGTGCTAATCGTAAAATGTCTGTGTGTGTGCGTGAAACCATTGTATCAGCTAAATAAAATACTGAGGTTACTGTCATTTGCCTTCAGAAAGATGGCAGCAATTGTTAGCGTACTGGTGAAAAAGTAGGGCCTGAATCTATAAGGAGGGAAAAAGTTCTGGCTATTTCATTGAAGCACACCTGTAGTATCACACTACATCTGCATTCTGCCCACTGTTTTTTTCCTCCTTTCTGGCCTTGTCAGATGGTGTTGCACACCATGCCAACCCTCTTCATAAGTGGTGGCAGCAGAAACAGCAGGATGCTGGGACAGATTGTGCCTCCTGCCATGTCACACCATTGTCTTCTTTGAGGCACTCTTCAGGAGAGTCTTTTGCCCCAGCTTCACTGCCTACAGGAAGTTGGGGATTGTTCCAACAGTCTTTGCAGGAGAATGCTCGCAGACTTTGTAGAATTCATAATTTTATTTTTTGTTGCTGCTCACATAATCCCATTTGGATATGGAACAGTTTGTGCTGCAGAACCGAGATCTTTCTGTGTCATTCACCTCTGTCTCTGTGTCACTCCTACGTGCTGGCCTCTTCATATTTACAGCATGGAATTCATCAGTAAGGTAGAGCTGATTTCCATTCAGTGACCTAAGATGCTTTCGCTCCAATCACAGTATGAATCACAAACAACAACCATTCGGTTTTTAATGTGTGTTTTTCCATGACATAATATTCAAAAAAAATAAGACTTAGTCTCGTTTCTAGGGTCAGATTTAAAGCATTCACAAATGCACCTTTAACACCTCAGTGAGAAGAACACAATTGATGAGGCTGTGTAAACAAGAAGCATATTCAGGGTGTTAATATAGGCCATTCTTTTCTTCTCTTTTAGCAAGAAAAGACTTTGGAGAGCTGAATGAACAACATTTGTCTCATTATGCCTAGCATGCGGTTGCTTTGCTTTTGCACAATGGCAAGGTAACCTGCTGACACAGCTTGCCAAACTCCTGCCTCCCTCAGCGGATATATAAGCCAGGCTGATGCAAATGGGCTATTGAATTGCATTCATTTGGCAGTCCTCCCACACACAAGATGAAGAGCAGCAACTTTGATTTGCAGGACCTCTTCTCATTTGCTTCTTTTGTCAAGCAATATCTTTTGTTTGAGAAACATGTAGTCTGAACTGAGATTTTACTCTATGTCCAACGGCCCTGTAGTGAACAACCTTCTGCTGCTGCTAGAAGTAACATTTCTCTAGCAAACCAAGCTACAAAATCACATTACTGAGTTCAGTGAGCTGCCTAAATATTTGACAAAATCCAGTGCCCAGGTGTTTTTTAGTTTATGGCTAAAACCTGCAGAACAAAATTTTAGTTTTGAAGAAACCAAAGGATGTTCTCAAAATGTACAAATTGCCATTGAGTGTATAGATATAGTAATTTGAACTAACTTATACTAACTTTTTTAATACACGTTTTTACAAAATGGTTGACTTTGGATGGTATAATTTGGTGTACTTTAGGATTATTTTCCTTTTTGTATTTATTCTATTAAGACTATTCAAAGTAGAGAGAAACATCTTCTATCTCTTTTCAAAAAAAGCAGTTTAATTTAATTTTAGCAATTTTTGAACACTTTTCTATTAAAATAATTCAACTGCCACTTAAAAGCTGCATTAACATTTTATTGCCTTATTACACTAGTAGTGTTAAAGAAGATCTGTAAAATCAAAACCTATGACTTACAGATTTTTTTATCCACCAGTTCTTCCTTGGGAGGTAGAGTGGGAAGGTTTCATTTATAGAAGAAAGTGGTTATTTTTGAAGGGAAGGCACTGCAGTTGAGATTTTTTAACACATAAATAGTTTAACCCTCTAGAAGCTAGAAAGTTGGTGTGAAGTTTTACTTCCTGGTGTCACCTTCTTCATTCCCAAATCACTCCTGGCAGCATCAGTACCTGAGATAAGGTTGGGATCTGCAGTGACTGCAGGCACATAGGCACACAGGAGCATTTCATGAAACATAAAGCACAGACCTAGCTACAAGGTTCAGTCACTTTCAGTGAGCTTTCAGGAGCATTTTTAAACTACGTTTACTGTATTCTCCCCACTTCAATTCTTTAATTTTTACTTTAATTCTCCCCAGCCCCCTTACCATCCAAATAGGTGCTGCTTCTCACAAGAATAATTGCTTCTCCTAGGCTGTGCTGATCAGTTCGTCTGCCTGCAGTGCTGCAATTAGAGTAACATCATCACAGTCCTGACTCTAAATGCAGCTTTACTAGAGAGTGCAGCATTAACATTTTCCTTACTAGTTTCAAAAGAGAGGCAAAAAAAGTGTCAGTACCAAAAAGTCAAAAGCTTTCACTGTTATCTCTACATGTGCTTCTGTGGAGTATCAACTGCAGATGGATTTGTCCTTACCCCAAATACTCCTATAGAAGCATAAATATTATGAAGCAATAGCCAACTTTCCTAGGAAACTGTTATCTTTCTGCCCTCTCTCTCCCAGTCTCCATTCCTCTCCTCTTGTCCACTTTAATCAGACAATTCAGTCACAGAAGCTCAGGACAGCTTCTGGGATCTCAGCCTCATGCAAGCAGCACATCTCCAATTTGATTTTTAATGAGAGAGAACTCCAGCCTCTCCCCTTCCTCGATGCTGATTTTGGCTGGTACTTGCCTTCACTAACTCATCTCAGCCACCTTTTTTCTTCCTGAGACCCTGTCAGGCCCATACATTTTTAGTCTATTGATTGTCAATTCAATTCTCACAGTTAGGTACAACTCAATTAAGAACCCACCTCCAGTACCTCAGCTGACCAGCATGTGTCATCCCCTGACTCACCATCACAGACAATCTTTTCTTCTGTACCAACAGATTGCTATTTTTACCAGCACTCAGGAGCATTAAATGTCAAATAAGTAGCATTGCACCCAGTAGCTGCTGGACCTCTGCTGGGATATAAGGGCAACAGGAAATTTAAAATACCCACCACAATGCTCAGAGACATTGCTAAATCTTCCCTGCATTCATTAAAGACTTTCTTTTTTTTTACACTAATGCATGCAGAACCAATAGCTTATAGTTATTTTAAATGGAAAAATCTCAAGAGTTGCTGGAGGTGCTGTTTCTGACCTGACCAAGCTATCTACTGCAAGATGCTCAAAGATTACTTTGTCTGGTATGGACTTTATCTTAAGTTGTCAGTATATTACTTGGGAGGTTTTCACCAGTCTGACTTTCATGTAAGGGCATCTTAAAAAATGTCATGTAATAATAATTAAGAGTTGACTTCAGAACATGAAGAATTTGACTTGCTTCAGAGGCTTTGGAATAGCAGGATTTCCAAACCTGGTCCCTTGACTATGATACTGCTGCATAATTATATTTGCAGGTCCCTGAAGCTTCTTCATTCCCAAGCTGTCAGGCTGAAGGAGCAGATGGCAGAGAGGGGGTGGCAGGTCAGATGCCTGGGTACAACCATATCTCTACCTTGCAGCAAAGTTCCTACGACAGCAGGGCCCCAGTGGATGAACTCCATGCCCTCCTGAGTATGAGGAGCAGCTAATTGCCAGGCTGACCAGATGCTTCCAGCACACTGGGTCACAGAGCAATCAGGGGTCACACCACAGCACTGCAAGGGAGCGTGGCATGGGAGCTGCTGGTGCAGGTCTCCTTTGGCAATTTGACAGACCTGGATGCTGCTGCTGCCCTTTTGCAGCTCCAAGTGGACACACTGCTTGCTAATTTATTTATACCAGCTTGCTTGTTAAGAGGAGCTGGCTGGACCATTAGTGTCAACTATGTTAGAAGACAACAGCTGTGGAAGAGTTTTACTGGCAGAATTGGGGCATATGAGAGAGCTCTTTAAGGCTAAGAAGCTAGAGGTGTTTCAGATATCTCAATTCTCTTCTTACAGTAACTATAGACATGAATTTTATGTAGCAAAATAAAATTGAGTGGTGATTATAAAGTTAGTGATCTTAGAAGATGAGCAAGTTTTTGCTTTTGCTTTCTGCCTTAAGATATTATATTTCTTCTTGTGTTCTTTCTTTCTAAAGAAGCCATTTTAGGTTTTTCTCTTAATTTATTTTTTTTAAGTCTGTATTAGAATGAAGAGGCCTCTAGAGTGATGCCAAGATACAGCATCTTTCCTTTCCCTCCAGATACTGAAAATTTAGGCTGTCAGTTTTTTCATGAGGAAAGTAATCATTTTGGGTTACTAGCATCCCAGCCCTTGCTCATATGTTTGATGTTTTGTTTTATTTTATTTAACGAAGTCATGATTAGTTAAAAGCCTGGTTTGAAGAATTTTGAACACTAAAGTAGATAATTCCATTGTTAGGCAGGAAAGGTTCAGAGGAGATTTTTCTTCATTATATGTATGGAATTATTTACATTCATTAAATTGGTATTAATATACATCCTGTGTTGTTTTAGACATTATAGCAATGTACATTTTACAGCCTGATGAATAAACAAAGGTTTCCAGGACAGCTCATGTGTTATTTGCATTGAGTGTATGTGTGTGAAGAATTAGTACCCAGTATGTTAACTTAGAGTAGCAGAATGTGAACAAAGTTGTGTTTAGTTGTGAAACAGAAAGAACTTAAAACCTGCTTGTTAAATCCATTTGGTTTGTGTTGGTAAAAACCTGATATAAAAGATGGTATGTACTTTGACTGTCTATGACTAAACACGTTGGACACCACTTTGCTGTCAGTGACAAGCTACTGGTCACTGACAGCAAAGGCAGAAACTTGTAACTTGCTTTAGGATTCACATATCTGAAGCAAGGTCTGCTAACAATTGCAAAGAGCAAGCTATACTTCTACAAAAAAGTATAATTAGTTATATTTATAAAATATATTATATACAATATTTGATTGTGAAAGATGTGTAGCCATAGAAACAAAATTTTTCAAATTTCTAATGTCTAGAAAATGGGATCCTCTGCACCTCCCTGAGAGGATCTGAGTAGAGGCTCAGCACCACTTCAAAAGCCGATATCCGAGAGCTTCTCCAAAACTGATGTCTAGTTTTCAGATGAGTCCCAGTGAGCTTTCAACACTCAAAGTACTGTAAGTCAGCGTAAATTTTGACACACAATTTACTTAAACCCTGACCCACATAAATCACGTTCAGGAATAACTCTTTTGCCATTCAGGTCTTCGCTTCTTTTCAACACAAATAGAGGGGCAATGTGCAAGGACGATGACATTGATTCTACATAAGGCACAGAGCAGTCATAAAATATCTGTGCTTTCTTACAAAGACAGATAAAGTCTGGGTTTGAATGTTCTGACTAGATCTGAACATATTTTCATTTTATTACTAGCCCTGTAAGTCAGTCTTTTCTTTCTGTGAAAACAACCAGACAACTGAGTGCTGGAAGGAATTAAATTTCCGTGTATAATCTCACTAATAGGATATAAAATCCTGGAAATTCTATTTCTTCCTTTAAAAAAGATGCAGTTCCCACTCTAAATAATTTGGTTGTCTCCTATTTTCTAGCTTCCCTGTATGTTTCTTCTCATTCCAAAATGCTGTGTATTAATGCTTTTTTCTTCTCATTGCTGGCCATACTTGGTGGCATACTAAAGCTGCTCACCAATGAGAATTATGAGATTGCTTCCTTCATTGGTTCAGCAGTGTTGCTTGTCTCAGTGTGCCAAATTAGCTTTTGGGAACTTGATATGGGACAATAGTAGAATATGAAAGCTACAAATTATCAACTGTACTTGAAAGACCCTGGTTTTAAGACTCCAGTTCTCTGAAAGACTCCAGATGTCAGGTGGTGTGGAAAACAGCCCTGGTCAACTCAGCTCACTTGTTCTGGCTGCTTGGAAAACAGACCTGGCAAATTCATCCCACATGTACTGGTTGCTTGTCCTCTCTGTCCTGGCCGGAATCAGGAGTGTCCACAGCAGTGCAACCAGTTTGCTAACACCAAACCCAGCAGATTTTCAAGCTTTTGATGATTTCTTGCTTTTTTACTGCAACAAGCTCCTCATGTAGTTCTAGAGTCTTGCCTTTCTTACAGGTATCACAGCTTTTTCCTTTCCTGTGACTCTGATCCCTACTCCTCCATGTTACACGCTTTCTTCCCTGTTGCATGGAACAGTTGGGAAAGCAGTTTCTTTTTCCTTGAGATGTCTGTTTTTAAAAGCTCCTTCACTTGCCAGGCATCTCAGAGTTTATTTCTGTGAAGAATGCATTCCCTGAGTGACAGAATTCTTCTGTCCAAACGAGGATGGGAAAAAGGTAAGAGTCAAGCATTAACTGTCTGAAAAGAATGAAGTATGCATAGAATGTCCATAAAGACAAGGTAAAGAAGAACATACCCATACGCACATCCAAATATGGAAGAAGTTGATACAGAAACTGGCTTAGGATGGCAGCAGATGAAATGATCCCACATATATTGTCCAGAAATTGTTTTAATCCAAATGATTGTTTGACAAATTTGAAGGAAAAGGTTAAGATTAATGGAGCAAAGAAAGAAAATATAGGAAAGAGGATAAGGAGGGAGTTTAGAGGATGGGTTATTCAGAAAAACATGCCCATCTGAACAGAATTTCAAGAATATGCTTAGTGCTGTGTAAGCTCCAAGAATTAAGTCAGTTCAAAATCAAGTCTTTTCAGATATTCACACATTTGTATAGACAGTAGATTTTTTCATGTCAATGCCCCTTTTCTTTATATTTTTAATGTCTCAGGTCATCTTCCTTTGTTAAAAGGATAAGAACTAATATAGATGAATAAATGGAGAATAAGTGAAGTTGAACACATAAAAAGATAAGGATATTAATTTGAAGTGTATGTAAACTTGAAAGGTATTTCAGTTTACCAGTTTTTATCTTTTACTTGCAGAATAATAATTACATTAAAATGTGTGAATCCAGGGAATCACGATGATTTTGCTAAAAGACAAAACTTTCAAAGGTTTTTAGACACATAGTACGTACTGACGTCAATCTATGCACCTTCACATAACATTTTGACCTATGATTTTCTTCAAGATGGCCCAAGGGTAAATTGCTAGTTTTATTCCCTATCACAACAAGCTCTACAAAATAGAGTATATTTAATGTCTTCATACAAAAAAAAAAAAAAAAAACCAAAGAAAAACCCCAAAACTACCCAATAAAATTTGTAACAATGCAATCATTTTAACGCAAGCATTAAGTTAGTCTTGAAACACTGTAAAAATCCTGGTAACAAGTTAAAACCAGGTTGGAATCAAGCAAACAATCAGTCCTCTACATTGTGCTGAGTCTCACATTCCAGTTTTGGAATCTTGCTCAGTATTGAACTAGAATTACATTACTGATGCCAGTCCTACCTATTCCCATCACTGGTAATAAATCAGCCACCCTAATAATGATTTTATAAGTAGATAATGTGTTCTGTATCTTTCAGAACTATAATTTAATGCTATAGTAGAAGTCTTTAAAATGGGTTGCCATTTGTCCGAGGGTCTTTGAATATCCTATTTGATGGAACATGGAATGTTTTAATGTAATTTGAATATGTTCGAATATGAAATCAGACAGAAAAATGTGGATCTACTTACATCTTTTGTGGAACTACTTAACACATGTTTTTGGGGGACAGTCTCAACACAACTGTTTCTGAACATTATATATTAACAATAATTATGCTGAAAATAAGATAATAAAATTCAGAGGGGAATTTAATGTTTGAGTTTAGCAGAAAGACAATTTAAATATCTTTTACTTCCTCAAGTTGCTGTAGCCTGCACCTTTAATCACTGTCCTTTTGTCAACTTCTTCATTGATCATCCATTATACTTCATGTGAATGAATTATAGAGGCAGATTTCACCATAATAAAAATTTACTCAAGGTTTTTCTCCAGCTGTTCTCCAGCAGATAACACACACTATGGTTGGGACATACAGCTCAGAATACACAGACACTGAAGTTGTATTTTAACTGCACATTGATTCTGAAATAGCCTTATTGTATTTATCAGGATGTTAGGACTGCAAATCAAACTAGGATGGTAAGGAGAGACACACGAAGAAAAAAATACCCAACCCCAATAGAGTGCAGCTGAAAAAAATGTTAGCTTGTTTCAAGGCTGAAAAGCAGAGTTTATGACTCAGGCAGATCTGTCTCTGCTTCCTCTAAGATCGATGCTCTCTGGTGTCTCTGGTTTTCTGAGTTTTCTGAAAGTTACTCATCTAGCTTCATTAGCTCTTTAACATCTCCTGAAGGATCTTCTTGTTTAGATATTTCCAAGTAGCACAACAGATGTTAAGTGTAGTGTCTTCCAGAGCTCCAGTTATTTAACTTCTTGAGGAGGCATTGATAAAATCTTTCATCTGTTCTAGATGGAAGATAGCTAGAAGCTTGTCTGCTTTAATAAGGTCTGTGTTTCTTACAGATCAAAGACATCTTTACCAGTACAAATGCTTCCAGGGTGATCACATGTTTTCCCAATTAATATTGTTATATAAATCTCTCCAAAATTCCTAGGAGTGGGAGGTTTAGGAACTGCTGGGCTATTTTGGAAGATGATACATAAGACACTGTTATCCATTTTCTGTGAGACAAGCCATACAAATGGAACATTCTGAACAGTGAAAAATAGAAAATGCATCCTCACTTCTTGGCAATAGGTTAGGTTGTGCTTGGCAGATTATTTTTTTCTCTTTGGTCAAAGAAAAGAATGGGAAAAGTTATTTATATTGTTAAAAAACCTTGAATGTGACTTTAATATATAATGAGAGTGTGAAATTAAACAAGAAGGTGAGCATTGATTAATTGAACTCCTTGATTTGGGCAACTTCACTGAAAGGAGCAGATGTTGTTATATTTCTTTGAATAGATTTCCATCAAAAACCAACACATGTACTTTCATATCACGAACAAATTTATATTGATAAATTTTACAGTTTTGTGAGTCAATTGGTCAATAGCAGATTTATGGCCAATAAAATGTGCATAAAGAGATTATGAGATATAGAAGAACTGGAATTTTGACTTCAAAAGAGGCAAAAGAGACAAACATAAAATGTTGTGGAACAGCTATGAAGTAAAGAACTGTGTAAATGGCAGGAGAAGAGGGTTGCAGAAATTCTGGCCCTTCTAACCAGTGGAGTGTCCTGGTTCTTGCAAATTTCACAAGATATTACAAAAAGTCTCATCCTTCCTCCAATGGGGGGGTGAGGGCTAGATACCTGCTGCCATGCCAAAGGGAGGAGAATCACAGAATCACAGAAAGTTAGAACCTGGAAGAGACCTTGAAAGATCATCTAGTCCAATCCCCCTGCTCGAGCAGGATCACCTAGATTAGGTTACACAGGAATGCATCCAGGCAGGATTTGGATGTCTCCAGAGAACGAGACTCCACAACCTCTCTGAGCAGCCTGTTCTAGAGCTCTGTGGAGCACTCCTAGTGGGGACTGCAGTTGTTTTCATCCCTGATAATTTTTCCTTACATTCACATGGAACGTCCTATGTTCCAGCTTGCACCTGCTGCCCCTTGTCCTGTCACTGGACATTCCTGAGAAGATCCTGGCTCCATCCTCCTGACACTCACCCTTTACAAATTTCTAAACATTAATGAGGTCTCCCTTTAGTCTTCTCCAAGCTAAAGAGACCCAGCTCCCTCAGCCTTTCCTCATAAGAACAAGCCTATAATGACATTGATGCTCTCTCCTGGAAGAGATCTCCTTGTTGGATATAGGAAAATGACCTGATAGATCTTTCTCATGCTGCACTTTGAATCTGGATTGATTTAATCCAACCATGATTTCTTATCTAAATCAACTGTGTGAACTGGGTTCCTTTTGTGTAGGCAGAAAAAGACACTGTGGTGTGCCTCCGTACAGCAGCATAGTGGTCTGTGTGTGTGACCCCTCCTCAGAAGACTTAGCTGACTTGTAAATTAATAAAGTTAGCTTTATGGTAGTGCTTTATAAAGCACTTAGTATGTGTTGATTCTCATCTGAGTCTTGCTGCAGGCTTAAGTATCACTTAAGCTTATTTTTAGAAGAACATGGGTTGAGCGAATGGCATCATGATTTATATCCTAGGTGTAAAATAGCTACCCTGATGCACTGTATTACAGGCCTGCAGCACTATTACAGGGAAATTTTAGGCTTTTTGTCAGATTTGTTCAAGCACAGTATCTAAGTGGTCCTGCATTTTGAGCTGTAACTCAAAATACTCTCTCTGTATATGTTATATCCAATATTATTTTGCTATGTATATTCTTTTCTCCTTCATTGCAAATCTTATGGCTTAACATATCAAACCAGTGTCAAATAAAATGTTTCTACAACAAAAGCCTATAGAACTCTTTAAAAAAATGATGCCAAGAAGCACTTATGTGTTAAGAAAAAATGACATTAGCCTTTGTGTTTAATATACTTAGGTCATACCAGAGGATGATGACTATCTCTCGGATTCAGCTGGCTTTCATGACAGTAAATTTTAAATGCATGAATGCATGAAATTATCCATGACTTTTAACAGTCATCCCAAGTCTGGTCCCCTTATAACTAGCTGATATTTGGGCAGTGACCCAAAAGGGATGATTTGGAGATCCCAACTTTGAGACTAGCCAAAAGGCTTTCATAGAACTTTTTAATTCTATACAAGGGGCAAAAAAAAATAAAATAATGTTTTTCCTCATTTTTAAAATGTTCATTTATATATTACTTGTCAAAATATCAGAGCAAAAACTTTTATTTCTGGTCACAGATATTTTCCATTAAAATAAATGATAATCTACTTTCTCTGTGTGAAACAGTATTGCTTTCGTTGCCTAGTAACAAAAAAAAGGAAAATTTTGAAGACTTTGGGGCTGGTAAAATGAACAACAATATTTACATCAATATAGTAAGAGAATTCTTGCTGTCTTGGTGATGAGTTCAAGTTTATCAAGCTAGCACATTTACAGTGTTTACTGCTTGTGAAGCTGCATAAATCTGTATGAAAATCTTAATTAATTTGTGTCCATTCTTACCATAGGAGCAGAAAGATGCAATGTCTAGGCTTTTTATTGCAGTGGCCTGCTAAATTTTCTTTGCAACAGCCAGAATATTTCAAAAACAGTTCACTTTGATTTAATTAGTGTGACTTGTTAAAGTTGACTACTATATCTATCTTTCCTTTGCAGTCTGTGATATTCCTAAATTTTTGTCATCACAGCTATGGAATTTTTCTTAGGAACAGCATTTTTTGTTAGCGTCACACAATACACTAATTCATTGAAACTATATGTAATACATTTTTCATTAGAATGTCACAGAATTTCAATAATTCAATATAATTTGCAAAAATAGCAGTTCACTTTAAAACTTATTCATGAGCATTCACAAGCATTCATAAATCTGTTTGCATAATGAACATTACTAGACTTATTATCGATATTTTATATAATCATTGTTGAGATAAAATCTTTGCTGTTTGCCTGATCGCAAACTGCATATTTTTAACACCCACATGCATTCACTAAAAGTGACGGCTTCTCTCTGATAAATCATGTCTGACAACCGTCAGCAGTGCGAGCAGTAAAATAACACAACAGCTATCACACAGCACCTTTACCCCTATTTGGATGGGGTCAAGGTCTGCTCTGGTATCCCACACCCAATCCGACTTGAGGATGTGTGTGGACAAGGCTTGCGGGTTAATAAGATGCCTCAAAGAGTCAATTTTGCAAGAAACAGATGTGACTGAAGACTCAGAAGAGAGGGTTTGATGTGAACCAAACTGATTTTTAGGGCTACCAATGGGACAGTTTGATCAAACTGAATTTGAAAACACACTGCAAAGTCAACAACTGCAGAAAGTAACTGATTTCAGATTCTTTATTTTTATGGGAAAGGATGAGTGTTGATAAAAACAGGAAAAGAAATTAAAATCCTCTTTAATATAAAGGAATATATTTTGTTTTGCAAAGATAAGAAGAGTCGCACTTAGGAGAAGTTACCATAGAATTACAGAATCTCCTGAGTTGGAAGGGACCCATAAGGGTCAAGTTCAACTCCTGGCTCCACACAGGACCAGTCAAGTAATGATAATGATAATTTCTGAAGAACATGTTCAATTAATAATCTAAAGTTAGGTAGGGGAGAGAGGAGGAGAACGAGCATGTGCATGAAGGTATGTCATGCATAAGTGTCTTTGTGTTCATGGTAAAGACAAGACAGTGAGAAAGAGGAACAAGTGGCACAGGGAAAGCAGATGGAAAGCACAGGGAAAGGATGTGACTGAGACAGAAGGGTAAAGCAAAGAGAAAAATCCCTCTCTCTTGCTACCAGTTAACTGAGCAACTAGAAAAGGGTATTTCTTCATAGCAAATACATTCAACTGAAAAAGCTAAATATTCTTTGCAGTGATTTTTTTTACTATATTATTTTAGAGACAAAATGTTATTCTGTGTGTTCTCTGATGAATCAGACATTCACTACGTCTAAAAGTTCTCACACTGACAGGGGCCTCTGATGAAGGACAGTGATATTCTAGACCACTGTCAGTGAACAGCATACAAAATTGTTATGGTTACAGAAAGGATGATTTTTCTTTGAAGGAAATAAATTTTTCTGTTCCAGGTTCTGCAACTTGGGATTTTTTTCCAGGAAAATGCCAGTTTTTGTGAAAACTTAGTTGAGAGAGTTTTTTCAGATCAAGATCTGTGTTAAGGTTACTTAAATGATCTGGAGGAGACCTGGCAATGTCATTCCCATTGCACCTTTCACAGTCTCAGTCCCTGGGGTGCAGACTATAGCTGTACGCAACCATCTAGGGGTGCTGATGGCTTATAGATTTCCACTTGTCATTGTCCTGGTGACATTGTTTCCAGCTCCTTTTATTGTCACCATACCACTGTTTGCAAAACATAACCTGGGTTTACATTTAAAACTTCAACATTCTCTGGCAGGTTCTTCTTCCTGTGAAGGAATCCTGGGCTCACCCACAGCTTTGCAGGTCCGGCTTCAAAGATAGTGCTTTGTGAAGGATGGCTTGGAAAAGATGGATGCCCACCATAGAGCCAATACTGCTGCTGGTCTGCTTGCATCAGAAAAGCACAACCTGAATGTAAGTATCTGCATATGGTACCTCATACACACACATGATGTTTTAGTATCGATTCTTATATCTCCACTTATACACAAAGCAAATCATATGAGTTCATCATGAAAATGTAATATATAACTAATATTACAGATGCCTTAAAATCTGGACATCAACAGTACAATAGGCAATAAAACTTTTATGTCAAATTGACAAGGTTAAAAATTGTACTTTGATTATTTGTTTGCAATATTTGTTCTGCTAGTAGAACAGCTGTGCAGGGAATAAAAGCATGTGACATTTTGGGTCAATTTTTGTGCATGCTGAATTTCAATAATTTGTACTACTGTATGCTCAATACAAAGCAGTAGGAGAAACATTCTTTTTGGCAGATTGTTTTTCCTTGTTTGCTTGTTGATTTAGTTAGAAATCTTGGCTCAATTTGCAAGGCATAATGTGAGACTGTTTCCTTGTGAGAGACATAAATCAAGGGTCCCAGAGTGGCCAAATACTCTGCGTTTGTTTTAAAGAGTCTGTTACTGAGACATTGATGTATAAAAGACAAACAAAATGAGTAAAACCCACTTAGAGTTATCTTGTCTTCCAAGATGGTAATCTGACCTAACTCTAGATTCAGTTCCATTCTTTTCTGATGTTAAAGTCAATGGAAGGGCTTGGGCTTGATTTACATGATTAAATGTGAAGTATATGATTATATGTGATTTATGTGATTAAACTGATATCAGGTTGAGGAATATTACGCTATAAAAAGGCCATTTCTCTTTGGATAGTTCAGCTACACTGGAAGGGATTGTCTCTCAGTTTCTTTCTGCATAACAATTAGCCTTTCCACTTTTTTATTCTCAGCTGGGACACTGATGCTGATGTGCCAGTGGTAATTTGTGGCCTTGCACATTTCCTAATTTTTTTCAAGATTTGGGGGTTTGCTAAAGTACAATGAATTCACAGTTGCACTGTTATGGAATCCTTGTCGGAACCTGCAAGTCAGGTTCCACCACCAAAGAACAGAAAGGACAAGCATTGCTGGTCATTTGCGACTGTGAAAATGGGAGAAGAAACTTCTGTTTTTTCTCCAAATTGTAGAGATTATTAATAAATATTCTGTGGTACATTTTTTGCAGTGTGTCACCTACATATAGAGGTACTGACTAGTCTAAGAACATTCTTTTGAATGTATAATTGTTTTTATATGCAATTAACTGTAGTTTAATGGAAAATAATTAGTAAGTTGTTGGTAAAATAGTGAAAGGAGAGAAAAAGCACTAAGAGAGTAATTACCACTCAAAGCAGCAAAAGCATAAAAATGTGAAGACTTTTAACTTCTTTAACTATATTTAAACTGTGGTGCAGATGTGGTCTGTCACATACCTTGCATTCCCTATCTCTGCAGTATGGAGTGACCTGATACATGATGTTCTTCTGGTTCCCTGGAAAGGTGAGGATCAGAAAAGGTATTTGTGCACTCATCTCTTTATCCCACATGAGGATTGAATGTGGTCAGTGCATGCACACAAACTGCTGCACCTATTTCTGTTAGGATCATTTGATCTTTTCACAGTCTCTTGCGTCTATTGTGCAAGCCTCTTTAGCACTGTGAGTGGCTTATTGGAGAAAGTATTGAACCTAGGTGACAAATCTTGTTTGAAAAAGTGAGGTTTGCCTTAGGAACATGAGGAAGGATTCTGTTGGGTGGATAGGTGAAAAAAAAGTTTGCTTAAAATTGAGTCTTCAAGATTAGTATTATTGAGGTTTAATATTATCTAAGTAGTGTGTTTAGTTTCCATGCAATACAATACTTTAATGATAATTCAGAAATTGTTGGTATGATGAGTCATAAACACATATGCAAGTGTTTCTCTAATACTAAGACCAGAAAGCTGAGTATTCTGCTGGATCAGTCTGATAAAAGGAACTGTCCAAATATTTTATAAAATTATGTGTACCAGAAGGGATTTTGGGGGGAAGGAAGGAACTAGCCTTCAAGTTTTTCAGCAATATATTAACTTTTCTGGATCTGTGAAATACCAATTCAGTTTAGTGACACCTGTTTCATGGAATGTATTATTTTCATTGGATGGGATTAAATTCAGAATGGGATTCCGTATATGTATATGTATATGTATATGTATATGTATATGTATATGTATATGTATATGTAT
>VXBZ01001364.1:210009-220499 GCA_013399135.1 Heliornis fulica
TCTCTGCTCCCCATCATCTTCCATTGTCTGCATGGCGAAAACCTGTTCCACCATGTTCTTCTCCATAGGCTGCAGGGGCAATCTCTCCTTTGGCACCTGAAGCACCTCCTCCCCCTGCTGCTTCACAAACATGGTGTCTGCAAATTTTCTTGCATCTTTTCAATCCCTTCTCTAGCAGCAAAAAGCGACTGCTTGCTGGTTTTGTTTGTTTTTTTTTTCTCTCACATGTGATTCAGAGAAGGTCTATGACTATCACTGCTTGTCTCAGCCTTGGTCAGTGATGGGTCCAACCTTGAGCCCAGCTAGTATTTTCTCTGTTGAACCTCCAGAAAGCTTGCTGCTTCTTTTAGAAGCCACTCCTGCAGTTTCCCTCTCCCCACCCCCACCTCCCCCAACCTTGTAATGCAAACCCAAAACAATATCCTATCAACAATTTATGGAAGTGGTATTGATGAAGACTGTATTATATTAGATCATGTGTGTACTGATTTTAAAGATACATAACTGCATAACTAGAGTCTTTCAGTTCCAAAAACTTTTTATTCTACTGTTCATTTGAGGAGTAGGATATTTAACTCCTCTTTTATTAGATTATCATTAAAGTGAGACATGTAGTCAGAAGGTAAATGAGGGGAAAATTGCCAATGAACCAGACTTAAACAGGAACATCAATAAATCGAACTCATATTTCTTTTTTTCTTCTTCATACATTTATTTTAAAACATAAATGTTTGGAGTGTGCTTTGGGAAGCAATTGGTTTAACAGGAGATACTTGAATTATAGACAACACAAAATGACTTTGTAAATACCTTTATTTAGACCACAGTTAGCATAAATGCTTTCATACAAAAAGTCTGAATTATTCCCTGAAGAGAGGATATAGTTTCTTTCTGAAGGGAATTTAATAAATTGTGCTTTGTTGGCACTTGGCAATTTCTAGGCAGGAAAGGAAGGCTAAGCAAAGCTGTCATTTTAAGTGTTAGTACTCCCAGTGTAATAAGAGTTTGCAGAGGAAAAAAAGTTCACTTGATAAGAAATCCTCCATGGCAGCAATTAATACCTTGTGAGTTCAGGAACAAAGATATAATTTCATAAGGAATTTTCAAAAGTTAAGTCATAAAAACATGTTACATAGAAATCTTGAATAACGTATTGCAAGAGTCCAGGATGTCTCAAACAATCCCCCGGACTCTGCTTTTTAGTATGGCAATAATCTCTGTCCATGTCTTTCACATACATCTGTGTCTCTGATTAAGCACCTTGTTTTGGTTAATGCGCCATTCCATCTGGGCTTCTTGTTTCCTTGAACACACGAGTTCATTGTAGTTGATGATAACATATCACTGATGATGGTCTATTAAGGTGAGTGATGGGAATGCATTTCCCCCTGGATGTGAAGGGTCTGGTAGAAACACATTGCAGAGGGCAGTACTTAATCCACTTCATCCCCAAGTGAATTTTCAAAAAAGACAGGAAATTAAATATCAGTTTTGCTTTATATGAAGGAAAATGTTTCTGGTAAACAATATTGGAAGGCTATACATAGGTTGTGTTTGTGTTTCTATTGCTTTTGATAACGACAGGCTGGCTGGTGTAAAGGCAATTTTAGGAGGCTACTGCATCTCACATTAATTGTATGAGATTTGCAGACAAAAGCAATGGTGTGTGCTAATACCTGAGGCTTGGTATTTTCCACAGAATCACAGAATGTTAGAGGCTGGAAGGGACCTCGAAAGATCATCTAGTCCACCACACCCACACCCACCCCCCCGCCTGAGCAGGATCACCTAGATTAAATCACAGAGGAACACATCCAGATTGGTCTTGAATGTCTCCAGAGAAGGAGACTCCACAACCTCTCTGGGCAGCCTGTTCCAGTGCTCTGTCACCCTCACAGTGGGGACTTCAGTTGCTTTCAGCCCTGATACAGTACAGAGGCAGTTACTTGTGATGTTGTAAAAGGAGTACAGACTAGGCTTTGCTGAATTAGTTTGTCCAAAATTTAAAAGTGTGTATTTGCATATTTTTCCTAAGTTGTACCAGATTTTTTCATTGATGCTGTGTTCAAGCAAAGATGTGTTTACAGAAGAGTATATATGAATGAAGCAGTGCACATATATAAGTGAAGCAGTACATAGATCTGAAAAAGGCCCTTCCAAAGGAGTGAAATTCTCATGTAGCATAACCAGCCTTGCATGATCCCAAGTGGTCACCACCACCTCCACAGAAAGCCATTAATTCGACTGGATTCTTTGGAAGTATATACTACAAAACTGCTCTTGGTGTTTGCAAGTGCAAATTTTGTTTGTCCAAGTAATTATATTAGTTCAATGTAGATTTTTATTTTTTCATGGGATGTTCTAAACTGATTAAAGAAGACATTTGATGCCACGTGTTTAATTTCTTTCTTGTCATGCAATTACATGGTGGAACATCAAGGATGCCCTTAGGGAAAAAAAAAGACCACCATAGATACAGCTACAATTGCAAACATTTCTGTTTGCCTCTTCACTCACATAATCAAAGAATAGTTGGAGTTGGACATGATCAAAATGTATGAGATTCATTATATGCTTCTGGTCAATTTTTTTGTTGTTCTCATGGGAGGCCATGCAGTACTCAACATGGCAAAACATTGGTGAGTTTCTCCCTAGATGATATGGTAATATGTGTTTATTTATAAAGTACATAAAGATTCTCTAGTTTGATTGGTGCTACCTATAACGGCACATAGGCATCTCGTTCATAGATCCAGAACTGTTTATTAGAGGGCTGGAACATCTCTCCTACAAAGACAGGCTGACAGAGTTGGGATTGTTCAGCCTGGAGAAGAGAAGGCTCCAGGGAGATCTTATAGCAGCCTTTCAGCACCTGAAGCGGCCTAAAAGAAAGCTAGGGAGAGACTTTTTAGAAGGTCATGTAGTGATAGGAAAAGGGGGAGTGATTTTAAATTGGAAGGGGTTAGATTTAGATTAGATATTAGGAAGAAATTCTTCATTATGAGGATGGTGAGTCTCTGGCACAGGTTGGCACAGGTTTCCCAGAGAAGCTGTAGCTGCCCCAGGGCAAGGTTAGATGGGACCGTGAGCAGCCCTGTCCTTGAATTTCATCAATTTACATTCACGGGGAGAGTAAAACAAGTAAATAAGACAATTTGGCCAGAAACAATTTTGTGGCTTGTCACTGTCTTTGTCTACAGGCAACAGATATAATGCTGGCTGGGAAACTGATTTGAAATGAAAACAATTGACCCATATTTTTCAAAGTAGTTCAAATGTTGGTTAGCTTATTAGAATCAGGGAATCTTATGGGTTATTTCTGGAATACTTTTTTTTTTTTTTAGTTCTTGCACATCTTGGTCTGAATGGTACAGAGGTGTCATTCACAGATCACTTCTCAGGTGGAGAACAGGAATTTTATTACAAAAAAGACACACTTATCTCCAAATCTCTCTCTTCTGGTGCATGCCAAACATTCAATTTATCACAACATGGTTGATATATTCTTTCTACCTTCATCAGTGAGTTAGTTAGTACTAGCCTTCCAGATAGTTCCAAATTTTTGTGTGTTGGTTAAAAAAGAAACTCCTTCTTTTTGGGCATTTAGCTGAAGAGGTGGTTCTTGCTTTTTTTCATTTAAAAAGAAAAAAAAAAAGAAATGTGTGCTTCTGTGTGTCCTACAATAGCTCTTCCCTAAGTCTTGGAAGGGAACTTTGTATTTTTCTGTGGATACTCTTGATTTTCAACTGTAGAGAAATAATTGTTCTGTGTACATTAGTGTTTGAAATTCTGCCATTCACATATTATGCATGGAGATCACTTTCATTTCAAAGATATTTTCTTCAGTTCTTCCAAAAGTACTACAGTAAGATAAAAGTATGTGGAAGAAAGAGAAAAATTAGTACAGCAGTCTAGCTTAGCTGGTGCAGGGAAATGAAGAATATATCTCTTCTTAGGCTGTCCCCTGAGTCCAGAGTAGCCTTGCCAGAAGAGATTATCTGACAGGCATGGACTGGAATGGCAGTAAGTGGTGGCTGCCTTAAATGGAATCCCAGTCTTTTTTGGAGAAGAAAGTTGACTTTCTGCAACCTCCCCTCAAGCTACAATCATTTACCAAAATGCCCTTCTGCAGATGTCAGGGCCATTAGACACCTTGGAAGATGAATTTAACTTTATTTGGAGTCATTTTCTCACTAAAGGATAAATCAAAAAAAGGTTCAGACCTAGGTTTTTAAAAAATGACTGTTAATTCCAGACCAGTTAATTGCAATTCATTAAGTCCTCAGCTAACTGCTTTTCAAACACAGGAATCATCGTTTTCATTAGATATTTGTTTGTATTTAAAACTCCTTATCTACTTACAGTTTTGCTACTGGACACAGCCAGGTCTCCTTGGCTCAGTACTGATCTCTTCTTTAAGGAGCTTCCCTGCTTCAGGCTCTCTATGGGCCTGATCCATCAGGAGTGCTCAGGAAAGGTTTGTCACGGGCAGTACAAGTCCTCCAAAGAGACACTGGTGTGACAATACTCTTTTTTTTTTTTTTAATATAACTATAAAAGATTGTTATTGTGAAAGCAAAATAGTCAACATATCATCATTTGCATCTGATGGTTTCATCAGAGGGCTCAATTTAATTAGCAAAGGAGTAAATTGCAAAGGAACATATTGTCTGGAGCCCTCTTACCTGAAGAATTCCAATTGTTGTGATTTGCTGTGATCCTGCTTATGTGACAGTTTTGGTGGCAAACAGCCTAAAAGTACATGAGCTCTGTAACTACCCCATTTGGGCAGAGTACACACCGGCAGAGCCCATCCAGCTGCTGCTGCTCTGTGTTCTCTCCTACAGTTGTAGTAAAGTGTTTCTGTTCTGACCTGGTCTCAGATGTCTTCCAGCTTTTCTGAAATAGTAGAAGCTACAGGCACAGACCCCGCCTGTGGAGATCTCACTGAGGGACAGACATCCCGTCTGCCTCAAGAGATCTGCCAAAAACATTCTTTGTCTGTGACATTTTAAATTGATGTTAATATAATACCAAGGGTCACAAAGCATTAATGTTTCAGTGAGGAAGAGAGTGAGCAGTGTGATTTTGTAACCCAGTTGTAAAAGTACTCCTCTGAACTTTGGTTCTTCTCTGTCCTGAACTTGTCTAAAACAATTATTAGGTTAAGAAAAAAAAGCAAAACAACAAACTAAAAGAAGATTCTGCCAACTGAAGCACATGGTTCACACAATTCCCACACACACACACACACACACACACACACACCCGTAGTAGTACCTATTTTATTTAGTTTCCTTTAGGTAGAGGAATGCTCTAAGCATGGCCTACAGCAGTTTTTCAATACACAGGCATTTTTTGAAAGAAATTGGAAGAAAAACAAATAAACTCAAAACAGATTACTCAATTTAGCTTTATATCATGATGCTGACATAAAACCTTAAGGACATATTGATTGTTTCATGGGTAAATCAAAGTAGATGGATTTAGTTTGGTAAGAGATTTACTTACGGTACTTTGAGGGCAGATCTTAATAGAAATGGTGTTTACTGGCCATTATTAAAATCTCCTTTTCGTAATAGACATTCATTCAATTACTATTTCTTTCTAGTTCTTCCATTCAATCTATTTCAAAATAAGCATTTCCAGGCAGTCCAAGACTGACAAAGTCTCAGGCTTCTGATGTCTAAATTTCTCTTGTTTAATATTTAATACAGTAAAATATATTGAAAGTGTATGAAATTTTAAAGCTGTTGAATTCCTTTCAAGATGAAAATAATGTTGCCAGAAAAAGGAAAAGAAAACTCCACTAAGTCTATGGGCAGACAGAAAGCATAATTTTTATCACAGAGGAACTAGATCTACTTTCCAGGGACACTTGTAAAAAAGTACGTATGTATATAGGAAAGATAGAACTTGTCTTCTCTTGTAATTTCCCAAGATCTATCCTTTCCTAATGCTCCTTTGCTCTCCTCTCTTTTGTTTCTTACGCTGGGTATGATTTTTGTACTGATCTGAAATTTCACTTATGCAGGTAAAATAATCATCATTATTTAATTTAAATAGAGATGTTATAATGATTTTCAGTGATACAATTATTTAAAAAGAATATTTTTTTAAAAAATTAAAATATTGCTCTTATAAAACAGAGCAAAACAAATTAGTGATTTTTTCTATAAATATCCTATTAAATCTGATTTTTTTCTGTCTATACTCTTGAAATAGAGAGTTTTGCTTGTTGATTTGTAAAGGAAGCACTCATAAAATAACATTAAATACAAAATGTAATGACAATATAAGCTGATTTGGAAAACAAGCATAAATGTGATCATAATACTAGAAAGCTAATACAGCCATAACTTTAAAAAATGTACTTTAAAAATATTAAAAGCAACACATTAGAAATACCAATATCTGAATCTACCTAAGAAAACAAGAAATTAGACTAACATCCTCAAAAACATATAAAAAAAATCCAAATTTTAAATATGGGTAGTACTACATATATATGCACCACATTCATAGCTGTCACCTTCCAGTTGGTGTACTTCACATAGCAAGACCTTTTCAGTTGCGCTTTACTATTAGACATCAATACAACTTTATGCATCTACATTTTTAAAGTAAAGGTTTCAAAATACACAATAGATAGTTATCATTTCAGTCAAGTTTACAAGAACATCTACTTATCTAATATCTTCAAGATATTTTTTTTTGTAATTAATGAATATTTCTCTGCCATCTGGAAGCATATACTGCAATAGTTTAAAATTTAAATCCATGCTATAACTGTATCATTACAAGTCATAGACTAAATGATTCAAATTTCCGAAGTGTCAGTGATATTTAAGAGATTTTAGAGCTTAGAAAGGGTTGCAATCAAGATGTATATATAATCCATACTTTGTAATCACTTTATTGTGGATAGATAGGCCAAAAAGCATCACAATTTCTCTCTTTATGCTTGAATGAAAATACATACATGGAAATAAAACTTCACTTTTCACTCTGGCTAGTAAATAGAATTGTTATGACACCAACACTACTGGATAGGATTCAGCACCAGATTTGTAGTTGTCTATCTGTGAGTTGGTGCTAAAAACTTCCCTATAGTCTATGACAATCTAGTTCTGACAGTTATGATAAGATCTAGATGGAAAACCAGATGTTTCATGAGCCCTAGGGTCCATTAAATGCACTGACTAGGTGTCTGCTGACTCCGATAAACATTTAGCTTGAATGCAGACATGCTGCAGACATTTTCTTCTGGGTTTGAAACTAAACTACAACCAGAATCTACAACAGTTTTTCACCTGGTTGGGGATGTTTAACCTTCAATATATTATACTCATGTATGCAGTTTTAAAATTTAATTTAATCGAGGGAATGTCATTTCCTGGAATAACAACATTTGGATCCTGCTGGGATCTCGCTAACCTATTCTAGAAATAGCAATATATTTTTTATGATTTCAGCAAATACTGTGATTCTTGATGTCTTCATACCTTTGACTAATATGTTCATGTTTTTCTTCAGCAACCTGACATTGCAAAGGCAACAGTAAAAGCTAGACAACTTTGGTTAAAACTAAAAAAAGTGCATAGTGGTTTTTGGTTTTTTTTAATCTGCTGTGTAGTGAAAATGAAATTATTTGTGAAAGGTATTTTCTGTTCAAGAGGCTCTGAAGGGTGAGCACGTACCAACTCCATATTGCTTTCTGTTGCTGCTCAATCCCACATTACCTTCTGTCCAGACTACTAAGCAATTTCCTGCAAGACCCTGTACTTCTGGTTGTCTTTCATTTCTGCTGCCAATGCAGCCTCTTCATAGTGACTAATTTGAGTCCATTCTGAAAACTCCCTAAGATCTCAGCAGGTGCAGATGGTTATATGTCCAGGCATTTGAGATGTTCTCCTCCACTGATTTCTGTTTGTTCATTCTGTCAAAGTGTGGTGGAAAGACACTTGATTGCAGGTTTTAAAAATAATAATAATTTATATAAAATCCACATGCAGCTTCAATACATCACTTGCAGGTTTTATGGATACAATGCGGAAATGCACTATTGCAGTTTAGAAGTACAGCTACACTGATCACAACCACCAGAGATTCACAAAATGCACCACTGCCAACACAAACAAGTCATGACATGCCGTATTATGACCCACAACAGTCACAAACCTGGCTATTGGCACTTGCAGGCAATTCACAAGATTTAGTATTGCAACCTCAGCAGATTCGTGAACAGATCACCACAACTCACAAGCCCACTAAATACCACCTGTGTGTTAGTCAATCACCCGAGACTACAAATTCACAGCACATCGAATACTCACTTATACCTCCCCAGGTAAGGGCTGAGGGGGAAGGGTCTCCCTGCAGAGCTAGAAAAGTGGCTCCTGATTCTCAGCCTAAATGAGAGGGTTTTATTTGGTTTATCTCTTTGATCTATGTGACGGGGCAACACTGCACCAGAATTAAGTGTTCCTCCTTATCTTATGCCCCGTCTCTTGCATACCCCTATATTGTGTGAGCCCACTGAAACCAAATGGTGACCTATGGCTTGCCTTTATCTTTTTAGGCAGCTGAGTAGTGGTTTGATTGGGACTTGGAGCATATGGTTTGTTGAAGGAATTCAATGTTCAACCCAGGTTTCTAATTTTTCCAATGATGCAGCACTGTCCAGTTTGGTTTCAGTTTACAGGACAACTCAAAGTCTGAGCTATCTACACAGCTCTGTATGGGTTGTCTCTGCAGAGATGGGGCTTCAAGGTTACCCAAGGCTGATGCGCTTTTAAACCCTCCCCAAGTTGCCTGGTGTGATAGACATTACCGTAAGCAGACAATCCCTACTCAAAGGGAATTTATGTCTTTTGACTGCAATATAAAGATAGAAGAGATGAAGCTTAACTATTCAAATGCTGATATATAAACCAGGGTTCAATGATTCCACATGGGAGAAACTATTAATATAGTATCTGTCATAAGTACCCGTGGAAAGGATGAGCTTCTTGGTAGGGCATGGATCCTGCCAACTGGTGTTTGTTTTCATAGAGAATGAGTGACTTGTAAACATGTTATCTACCATCCAATCATCTTCCATCAGAAATTCTGGTGCATACTAAAGGTAACACAGGAAGAGCTCATCACAGCGGTGTACACCTCTATCAGATCCCAAATTTACAGTACTCACTATGGCTATGAATAACTAGCAAGTCCCTAAGCATGTACAACCAAATTATTCCTTCTCCTGCTGATAAAGATAATGCAACAGGTAATTTAAAGCACAGTAAATAAACATAAAGAATACTTTGAATAAGATCTTAAATGATCTAAAAATCAACACAATCTATAGTTGCAAGTCTTTAGCAAATAAGATAACATGATGATAAGAAAACTTCATGGCACATTAGTAATAGATCTCATCTGTAAACAAAGTAAAAGCATTCAAGGAAATCCATTAATAAAGCTGGTCCACAATAATTTTTCAGTCATATGTTAGTTTCTTGTGGAAGACACTGCATATTTTCTTCACCCGATTAAGCCTTGATGCAGCCTGAAAATGGCAAGAACATGTACTGAATACATCATCCATGTGGTTTTCTGACAAAAGCAGTACTCGAAGCATCAAGACTTTACTGTGTAAAGTACAGAAATAAGACAAAATTGCTCACTATGGAGCAAAATGTTCTGATTTTAAATGTTCTTTGAATCTGGCATTCATCACCTATTGGTGAGTTCTCAAACCAGCCTGGTCTAGACGGGGCAAATGTGGAGAGTAAAAGCGTGTTAAGATCTAGAAACTGAAAATGTCACTATCATCATCATATTGGAAGAACATAAAATTGCTTTGAGAAAATTTGCACCTTAATTAAAATCTTAAACTTTTATTTCACCTATACAAAAAAGAGGATGAGATGGGCTTTTTCTATTAAATAATGTATTCCTTTTTAGAGATTTTAATAAAGAAGACATTTGAGATAATTCACAGTAATAATCTCATTAACCACATGCAAATTTATAAAAGAAAACCATAGAAACAATGTAATTTCACAGAAAATTCTTAAGTCTGAACAACAGTTGCCTTCAGTTATGTTTGTCCATCTCAAAGTATCAGACATCTGGATTACTCAGATGTACCAGCATCCAGCAGTCACATTAGTGTATGGCAGTGATAATTAACTCCAAACAAATTCTCAGTAGAGAAGTGTTTTAACAAAGAATTTAAATAATTCTATTATACTTTTATGCAACTTGTATTTCATCCTTACGCACATGAGCTCATATTTATCTCTTTTGTTGTGGTTTAGCCCTGGCGAGCAATTAAGCACCACACAGCTGCTGGCTCACTCCCACTGAAGTGGGATGGGGAAAGAGAATTGGAAGAGTGAAAGTGAGATAATTCCTAGGTTGAGATAAAAAAAGTTTAATAGGACACACAAAAAAGGAAGATGATGATATTTATAATAATATAATTAATAATATATACA
>VXBZ01001364.1:220507-250256 GCA_013399135.1 Heliornis fulica
AATATAATTAATAATATATACAAAAACCAAGTGGTGAACAACAGAGTTTCTGTCCACCCAAAATCAATGCTACAAGAGACCCCTCAAACTGGCCAGACTCTCAGCCCGTCTTTGTAAGCACAGCTAAGTGCTTTATAAAATATAGAACAAGATAGTCAAGAACATCAACACATGAGTGGTTTATGTTATTGAAAAGAAATGAAAAGGCAAATATGAAGAGATTGGGAGGTCAGAAAGGGTAGCAGAGTTTTGAGATTCATGAACAAAATAAACCTCACTGATAACTTCCTGCAGTTGGCCATTATTGATTTCTGCATTCATGAATCAATTTGCCATACCTTCACAAGCACACTTCTCTTCATGGGACATCAGGAAATACTTCATTCCTCTGGAAAGTTCCTCACATTAGCTATCAGATCTCTATGAAAAGATTTCCCCGCAAATGGGATCCATTGGTTACCTGCAGAGGCTGTCCGTTTATGCTTTAAAAGTGCAGTTAGAACTACCAGTGTGGCCACCAGTTTATAATTCCCAGTTTATAAACATAATATGAAATGCTCTGTGAAAATGGCTCTTGAGATTTCTCTTTTCACCGTAGAAAGAACATTTTCACTCTGTTCAGATCACGTGTAACTTGGACCATCAAGCTTGCTAGAAACTTTGCTCCCCGCTCCACTTGTCATACCAGTGAAACTGAGTTCAAGAGTTGAATTTTGGAACAGCAGAGTAGACATAAACAGTTTGAGGAATATTTAATGGAAATGGGACTAAAATGAGGTAATGAAAACATTTAAAGAGTCAGGGGAAATATCTTGGAACTGAGGTTTATTAGATTGCAGAATAGTTTCTCAAAGTTGTCGTGCTTACAGAATATACTTTTCATCAATTTAGTGTATATACAGAGGCATACAAGGGGAGTTTCCCAGATTTGCGACTTTAGTATTTTTGGGGAGAAAATTCCATTTAAACAGTCAGATAGCTTTATTGTGCGATCTATGTTTAAATAATAGGTTAACTGCCCAACATTATTACAGAGGCTTCAGTGTCTGGATTATACTGTTCACACATAGAGAATAGGAAAGTGTCCAAATTAATCTGCATCTTTGTTTAAAGTATTGGATAAGAAAAATGACCCCAAAAGTCTTAGAGTTTGCCCTACAGTTAATAAGTATGTCAGCAGATAATTGCAAGCTTTCCTCATGCACCTCACCACTGACTGCCATTAACATCTAGGGCAGTGCCAGTACTAATCATACAAAATTCTACAGTACTTTTGCAATTCACTAGAAAACCGACCAAGAAGATAAAATTAATGTCACTAATAATGTAATTACATTTAAATACTTTTTGACCAGGCTTCTAGACATTGAATATCTTCACACAATCATATGGAATATTTTACTACATTTTTTCCACGACTTAATAAGAGATAATTCTACAGGATATAGGTTTAGACATAGAACTGAAATTAACAACAAATACTTTTATCATTAAACTGGAAATCTTCCCAAATTCATGCCAAACACTATCCTTTGTATTTCATCTTACATGTTTAAAATTTGAAGTGCCTGCATAGTAAAGGGGCGATTTGCACTCTATAGTCAGCAATGTGTCAGCATTTCTTGGTGTGGAAATACTACTCAGCCTCAGCCTGTTTTTAATGAGAGTAGAATATTGCCATATGTCCATGTGTCAGGGGAATGACAGATGAATATATACATTAAATATACCCCAAAGATACTAACAATGCACACACACACACACACACACACACACAAAAAAAAAAGGGAAAATTTTGATCACACAGTTTTGCTCTTATTTTTAAAAGAAAATCTTGACCTTTGTGCAGGTGAAATAAAACCAAAACACTCTCTACCTGTACATAACAGCCAATTGAAATTAGTGAGAAAAATACCACAACCTACAATGCCTTCAAGTATGTTCATTTTAAAGAGAATGTCACATAGCATTTACACTGAGGCAGACAGTTGTGAAAACTAGACCCTTTCACAGAATCTATCTAATAATTTATAGAATATCTCAGGCTGGATGGGACCCATAAGGTTCACTGAGTGGGAGTTACAGATATGTTGCTGATGACAACATATTACTTCACCACAATTGGCCTGATTTTGCTGTCCTGTAGATCACTGAGAACTATTGAGTCAGTGCTGTAGATCTGTTCAAATGGCAGCCAATCATACAAATAGGCTATTATGAAAAAAGTTTGTGGTGCTTATCCTTAAAGCCTTATTTATTACAGACATTTAATTGAATGTGCAGAAACCATCCTTTTAGTGGGACTCTCCTTAGCCTTTACCTGCAAAGGCAGTGAGAATTGTCAGAATGAATACTCATATAAGAAAGGAAAGGAATGGTTGAATTGCTCTTGGGAAAAAATTGTAACATACTTCTACCATTAAATATTATTTCTCAAAATGTTTGTGGGTTTGTGGCCTTCCCTAGATTATTATTATTATTTCTGTTTCCCTTCCCTTCCCTTCCCTTCCCTTCCCTTCCCTTCCCTTCCCTTCCCTTAGGAAATTAAAGTATTGAAAGAAACATTAGTCAGGATATATTTAAACTCTCAATGAGCTGTAGAGCAAAAATATTAATTCTAAATCTATCTAGATGCAGTATTTTCATGCAAGATCAAAAGATACGATGTACAAATAACATAACTTCTGAACAGTGAAGCTGACAAAGAAATAATGGGTACAGCTAAACAGGCCTATGATATTAGTAAAGAAAAGAGGAAAATAATGTTTTAGAAGTTTCCAGACTAATATTAATTCAAAAAGATGAGACGTACGTATTTTAAGTGGTAATTCCCTGTCTTCTGGACAAGCTTCTCATCTTCCCCAATAAGCAGTTTAAAACCCATTTACTCTGACAGGTGCATCTAACTAGAAGCCTAAACCAATCTGATTTCCAGTGTTGGAGCTTTTATAAATGCTGCTGCTGAGCGATACCGGCTCCCTATTTTCTAATTTGCAGACTGCACACATTAGTTCTTCTGGTCAGAGGAAGGTATCAACCGACACTGACTCACTTACAAGAAAAGTCAGCTGTGGAGGCCAGCATGCACATTCAGCTCCTCAGCTGGCACTGCAATCTGTCAATCGATAGCTCATCATGTCCACCGGGTCATTAGTTTGTACAATGACATTCTTCTGAATTGAGGTTTTAAGAAACAAAATATTTTTTTTTTCCCTATTCGTGCTCATTCTCAATTTTAAATCCTGATGCGGTACCAAACACATTTTTACAGGGTTGGATGCACACTCTGAACAAAAAAGTCAAGAGTTAATCCACTTAAAACTGCCAGTCTGGGACTGTAGATGAACACATGGGTGTGGGAGAGGAAGGAAAGAGGCAATCTCTTGATGCAAGCTTTAAATGTTTAAAATGTGTGGAAAGAACTACCTAGGGAAAACTGGAAGTCTGAATCCCAACTGAAATTCACTTTTAGTTCTGAGTTATTACATGTTTTAACATAATTTAATTTTCATTAAAATTTTAATAAAAATATTACAATTTTCATTTCAATTTTTAAATTACTTAAAAATTGGTTTGATCTTTCCACTGATTTTTAAGTGTTTTTTTTTTTTAAATTTTGCCTCTGATTAAGTCCACAGTTACTTAAAAACTAAAAAAAAAAGTCTTTGAAACTGTTAGAAAAAAAGTGAATTTTTTTTTCTCCCACTTATTCTAAAATAAAGTTGTTAGAAGGGTTTTACTAAGAGAGAACTATTGAGGGTTGGAAAGTGGAAATAACAGACAGCATCTGATGAGAGGTCTCCAAAGAGGAACTGAATTTCACTAACAGGATTTCATGGGCTCACATAGTTGTTTCTTATAGCTTTTAGCTGTCCTGGAAAAGCTGCTCCTAAGCCTCTTTATGTTGAGGGAGCAGGCTTGGTTGGGAAAGAACTATCCTGAAAGAACCTATACCAGCTGAGTGCTGTTTCCAGATCACTATCTTCTGTAATACGTGAATATATAGTTACCTTCCAAATTTATGTAAGATTTTTCTCACTGCCTGCACTACAGCTCAGTCAAACAGAAATACAGCTTGTGCTTTCGACTGAACCGTGTACAGGCTTTCATCCAAAGCCACTACACTTTTATTAAGGGTCATTCATTCCCTAGGGATCTCACACAATTATTTGTGTTGAGTTCATGTGGTAAACAGATTTTATTTTATTCATTTTACCAAGGAATGTAAGGAGTGAACAAGAACTACATAAACCAAATATGTTCTATGACAAATTGAAAACTGGAATAAAACCGAATGACAGCACATTTGTGCAACATGGATCAGTGTCGTCTTCTGAAGGAAATATTCAAATACTGTAAAATAAATGACCATTTGGGCTTAAGGGTGTTTTTAATCTCAAAATCTTCGTAAAAACATCAAAAGCAAAAGCAAAATGCCAGTATATGTGTTCTGTGCATGAAACTGTGCACAAGTGTTTGTACACGTGTGTATCTGCAGTGGGGTATTGAAAGTCTGCTTTTAGTGCTCCTTTTTGCAGTAGTGTCCTGAGAGACATTAAACTTTGCTTTCTTAAAGCCTGATGCTCAAAGCTTGTCAGTAGTTACATTTCAGAACCTAAGTAAGGGTTTGTATTCGGGTGCTCTCAGTACTCCCAGCCTTAGATAAAACTAACAGAAGACATCATTACTCTGAAAGAACTTTTTGAAAGAACTCTAGAAAAGTAGGTTGCTAAATACAGGCATGATATTACCAGTTTACATTCTGGTTAAAATGTTTTGATCTTGTCCTGATCCTAGCTCCTGCTGGTTTAATATCTATTTATGTATCTCTACAAGCCTAGGGCATCTCATTTTCTTCCTACCTAATAATGTTCTGCTCTTTGGAATTGTGTCAGAGTCCACAATTTTAATAAAGCAGATCACAAAAAAAAAAATAGCTTGAGAAATATTAGTGACAATTAGTGACAAGTAAAGACAGCATAATCATTTGAACATCTCCAAGTGTTTACTCCAGTGACTAAACTAATTCTTGGTTTCAGCTCAATTTGCAATTTCAGCACACACTGTAAAATATTGCCTTTCACTGCATGTTTACATTTAACTTTAATTTGTGCATTTACTAAACCAGCTTTTCCTTCACTTAGAAAGCAGGAAAAAAACCCCAAACGGTTTCTTTTTCGACTGAAGGTTTATGAAACAGGCAAAGCAGAAATAATAATGTTCTGTTATTTTTCCTGCTGGCTAAAAAAATTCAATTGCAGGAAAATGCTAAGAACTAAAATTTTTTAGAGAAATTTTTGAGAAAAGAAGTCCTGACACAGTGTAGCCTTGAGAATAAGGATGTGATCTTGACAGCATGATTTTCTTATGAATCAACAGTACCAACATCCTTGATTTTTACTGTACAAAGGTATGGACCTTAAATGATTTATGGCTCCAGAGGGAGGATATATAAATATGTTTATAGATCCGTGTTGATACCCTTGCAAGTTTATAGCAATAATTACAATTCTAACAAGTGCAATTCTACTACTTATAGTTATCACACAGATTAGTTCTGTCCATGACACAGCCCTTTATAGAACTATTGCTAGTTCTAAAAAAAGTTAAGGCTGACAGCATGTATCTCAGTAGACACGAGAACTGTAACATTTCTCATTTTAAGAAATATGATCATTCTTACAAGCTATTTAAGAAAGAACAGGTGAAGCTAAATTGATTAAACCAGTTCTCATTTCCTTAACCTAGTCTTCTCCAACATCTTCTTCATCCTAAGGCTTGCCATCCCAAGATAATTTTTAGGAACTATCTTGTTATAGAAATCAATGGCTGATTAAAAGAAAAATAACCACATTATTTCCCCTGCTAATTTGGGGAAAAGACTGCTTATTGGTTCCAAGCTCCCTGCACATCCAGTCAGTTTTAATAAATTTCTGGAAGTAAGTCTCTGTGGAGTGTTGTCGGACTCTCTTTATCCAATAATTAAATGTTTAAATATTCCTTGCTGAGGTACTGCAACAACCAGATCCAGCAGTCCAGGTGCCTCACCATGGTACATTTTCCCTGCTGGATGACTGGAAATTATAGTAAAAATTCCATGACTTGTCCTCAGTCTTTGGCACTGCTTCTCCAGCACCATTTGTTGTGCTTTTAAAGGACAATAGCTTTGCCTGTGAACTACAGGGCTCTTAATTGTCAGTTTGAGTCAACATGGTTGGTTAATTTTTTTATCTTCCTTGTTCTTAAGACACCAGGTCTATGGTTTGCTACTGCCCCACAAACTGTGAGGCCATGTTGTTACAGAATCAGCTGTAGAGTTTAGCACTAGCAATGCCAAAGTAAGGTTTTGATCTTGTCATATTTTCTTCTCCTGTGAAAGAGCCCTTTTTCTGATTGTGATAGGTTTGCAAGGTGGCTTCTTTAAGAAGCAGCTAGAAAGTTTAAGGGCCCAACAAAGCAAATCCCAGCTGGGCTCCAAAGGCCCAAACTCCCAAACTCTGTTACTGACAAGGTCGGCCGGGCCAATCAGCGCCGGTCACAGGCCTCTGGGAATCACATTTTAGAGACAGAAAAATGCAAACAGCCACATTTTGCCACCACAGAAGGGAGTGAGAAGATGTAAGAAACTTTGCAGACACCAAGGTCAGTAAGGGAGAAAGAGGCACTGAGAGAAGATTCCCTGCAGCCTCTGTAGAATACATGGGAAGCAGGTGTCCCCACACAGCCCATGGAGGATGAAGAGACACCACTTGTAGCACATGGAGAGGTTCCTGGGCCAGGCAGGAGCCCACCATGAAGCAGGTGAAGGAATATGGAAGAATCTGTGACCTACATTAGAGCAATCCCCTGGCAGCACCTGCAGCCCATGCAGAGAGAAAAGCGACAGAGAGAGAAAGAGACAGAGAGAGACAGAGAGAGGCAGAGACCCATGTCACAGCAGGTTTTGTGGGGGGGTGCTTGTGACTCTGTGGGGGACCAGGCTGAGGCCAGCAGTCTGGGACTGAGAGACTGAGAGACACTGTATGAGTTTACAACTCACAAGGAACTGACTGAAGACTGGAGCCTTCATTCCCCATTTCCCCTCCTTTCCCCCATGCCATCCTGGGGAAGAGAAACATCTTGAATAGAGTTCAGTCTGCAAAGAAGGGAGGGGTGTGGGTGGTGTTTTAAGAGCTGTTTGTACTTCTCATTATCTGACTCTGGTTATCTGACTCTGGTTTCTCTGTGTGTGTAGTGTAATAAATTAGAGAGTTTTCTTGTCTTCTGTGTTGAGTCTGTTTTGCCAGTGACACTAATTGCAGAGTGATCTCTCAGTGTATATTTCTAATTCCATTAAATTAATGTTTACAAGGTAGCTGCTACATGACACAGATGAACTAGTAAAAGACAGGTCTGAATCCCAATTAATCAGAACATGGAATGCATAAGAATGAATAGAAATTTGATATTTGAATCTGCATAATCATGGCTTGAATGGCTTTGCCTGATCTCCTGTGTTCTTTTTAAAATTTTTAACAGCTAGGAAAAATAAATACTTTTTTGAAATATTTATAATGTTTCTATTTATTATTATGTGTTTTGATTTTGTTTTGTTTTGATTTGATTTTTTTTTGTGGAGGCCAGATTCTCCACTGGTCTTATACTCCACAGTTAGAAGAAAAATTCTTTGAAGTGCTTTCTGGATTGTAGCCCTAGCTTTTTACATAGTAGCTACATGAGAACTGAAAATTCCCTATCTCTTTTCTTTTTCACAGGTGTATGATATCACAGAGCTTTTAAAGTGCCTAGAACATGAGTGAAACATTTGTCTCACACTACAGATGAAGAGAAAATATTTTCTGTTTATTAATAATCAGAGCAGAGCAGATATGGCAGAACTATCACCAAGTTTGTTCCAAATGACCCCAGGCTCCCAGAAAGCCAGTCTTTCATTGACATTTCACTTATATATCATTGCATCATATTGTCACTGTATTTCACTTAACATTAGATGGACCTTCTCTTTGGTGGTGTGTTACTATTTTAAAGATTCAAAAGTGTGGCTTTTCAGACTTACTTAATTTCTAAAGTAACGTGTAAAGCCATGTTCATTCATACATAAACTTTTGGATATAAACCAATTATTTTTACAATAATCAGCATTGCTATGGCTGAATGAAGTAAAGAACTACCGAGTCCTTAAAGAGACAAAGCCATTTGTGGTTCTGGTGGTTTTAGTTCTTTTGTTTGGTTGGTTGGTTGGGATTTTGGGGGAAATATATTATTCTATTTTGTTACGCTTAAAAGCAACTTTCATAAGACACATTTATTGAATAAGAATAAAAAAAGACAGTGTTTTGTGAGTGCAGCAGTGAAGTTGATTTCACTAGTTTTGAGATCAGGTTGGTTTTTTTTTTGCCAGATTCTCTTTGCATTACATGTGCACCTGCATCTAAAGTACATTGCATTTACAGCATTTATTAATTATAGTCTAAAAAGATGAGATAATGTCTAATTTGTTTCACATTTTTATGATTTCTCAATATGTCAAAAATAATTATATTTTCCAACACAGTTGTTGTATAATTTGGTAGCTCAGTTGCAGCCTAATTTACTATTGTTTATCAATATATGGTCAAATAATGAAAATCTAAAAATACATATTTTTTTTGTTTCTTCTGTTCCCTTTGGAAAAAAAAAAATCATATTTTCAGTTCCCTTTATTACCAAAATACACTTTCCCCTTTGCCTTTGCCAAAACAATGCAGAAACAGAACAAGTTACAGAAAAGAAATAAACAGCTGTTAGACTCAGTTCCTTACACTGACTTCCCTATAATTTATTGCGTGACAGTGGCTTACATTATTGGAGACATTCCATTAATAAAATTGGTTTTGCTTAAGACAAGTGGTATTTGAGAAGTCTTCAGTGAAAAAGTTGTTTTCTTTGAGTGTTTGCTGGTTTTCCTTCACTATTTGCAGAACTTGGATGACAGATCCATCAATTGTCTGAGGTTATACTAAATCCGGAGTATGTATATTATAGTTTAGGTGCTTCAGTAATATCCAATGAAAAGTATGTCAGAAATTATGACTTCACCTTTAAAAATTTCAGTCCAATGTGAAAAACGGGAACAACTTTCAGAAGTACTCGGGAGTTATGTGCTTAGGGAAAATATTCATCGGTGTAAAACAAAACAAACCAAAAGCAGAATGTTATATGCACTTTTAACCAGGGGAAAAAGCCATTAAAAAGTAATTAAAAATATTTATCATATCACATCTTCTCAGACACTGGAGTCAACAACTACAACAGTCCCTGCTGGAAATCCAGCTTTCCTGTTTCCAAAAAGTATTTTGTATCTTTGCCTTTCCCTGGGTTTTACAGCTAGTGAATTTTGACTTAAGCTCTTTACTTCTGCTTTGTTTGTTTGATGTGTTTTAGTATGTATCTTCTTTAGAAAGATATTCTTATGTAGTTTTTATGATTTTGTAGGAGTGCAAGAGAATACACTTCCCAAGTTTTTATCAGTTGCTTTGAGCTTTACTTTTATTGCTGCATGCTGAGAAAGAAAATAAGAATCCGTCTTTTCTAAGCATTGGTCTTACGTATCTTTAACAAAGAAATGGACAATTTACATGCATCCCTGAAAGTAAATGGTATTGCAAAAAATTAGAAAGAATTCTTTTTCTACATTGTCATATTTGGTGGGACCAGAAGCTTTGTGGAACTTTGGAGAGTCTGATGTGAGCAAGATGAATACTATTATGACAGTAGACAGCAATTTAATGATTGCAAATTAGTGTTTCTTGCACAAATAATATTGAGAGCAGATATATTTTCATTGTAAGGAACAAAAGTCTCTGCAAAGTTTCTTACATCTTCTCGCTCCCTTCTGTGGTGGCAAAATGTGTCTTCTTGCATTTTTCTGTCTCTAAAATGTGATTCCCAGAGGCCTGTGACCGGCGCTGATTGTCCTGGCCGGCCTTGTCAGCAACAGGGTTTGGGAGTTTGGCCTTGGGAGCACAGCTGGGATTTACTCTTCTGGACCCCAAAGAAACTTATAGCTGCTTCTTAAAGAAGCCACCTGCAGAGGTGCTGGGGTTGGGTCTGCCCCAGTGTATGTTCACCCTGGCTGGGGCATGGGATAGTGCATGACCCTGTTCTGCTTAACACATGGGGAACCCCCGCTGCTGGCCTTCATGGCACCATGATACTACTCTTAAAGCTTGATTTCCTATGTAACGCCTAGAGACTGTTTCCTGTATAGCAAAGTGTCAGTGTGCTGACTGAGGACTGATTTAAATCTGACCAAAGTGCCATCGTGGCACCAGTCTGTCATTTGATTGACTGCCCTGGTGTTAGTGTTGCCTTTTCCCTATGTGGTGGTAACATCAGCCAGTGTGGCCTGCCTGATTCTTCCGGAGGAACTTTCACCTGGCCTATCTCCTCTACGTATACCCTCTTACATTTTATTTCATTTTTGACAATAGTAATTTTGTGATGAACTTTTGGGTAGAAATTATTTTGATTGATTTAGAAACTGACTGTTGGGTTAATCAACAAATATCTGAAGCAGTGTCTGGGTTTTATGAGATAAGTGCCAAACTCATCTGAGTTGTTACATATATTTAAGAGATATTTAATGGGATATGCACCTCTATTTTCTTTACAGATTAACAATTTTGAGGTTTTTTCCTTTGTAAAGGATTTCTCCCTAGTCCTAGTCCCCTTGATAACTGTTTTACCATCACAGTTTTATTTATCTTCTAGGAACTTGACACACGTGTCTAGTGACATTTGAAATGTCTGATAATATCACACTTGGCCACCACTTTCAGTTTCAGGTTGGAGCATAGCCATCAAAGGTCCTTTTTCATATCTGCCAACCGAAAGCTGATGGCTCAGATGACCTAAAATATCCCAGATTACAGCAGCTGCCCACAGAGAGACAACTAAATGAATTCAGACCACTGTCTCTTGACATACCTTATCTTCTGTTTTTTTCTTTGTTCCTGTTGAGACTTTACTGAAAGCAGATTCTGAGATCAAGACCCTTAACTATATACCTTTACACATGAATAAGGTGTGTAAGGTCTCATTATAGACAATGGAGCCATGGATCTTTGAAAGAAATTCAGCTGATCAGCTGCTGAAGATATCTAGCCCTTAACATTTGATGTCATGTATATGTTTTGGAGTTGTTGGTAACATCTATTTGCTTTTTTTCCAACAATCAGAAGTACTTGTAATAAGTAATACACAAGAACATTTCACTTTATTACCAGATATAAAAATCAGAATGACAAGGCATTATACTTACCCTAGATGATTATTATTTCACTGTTCCTAACCTCACCAGCTCTGCTCTAACAAGGTGGATTCCTGCAGTTTACACAGTGTTCTTCCAGACTGAAGATTTCATCTCCTTTGTTCATAGATTTATTTCACATTGGGTTTTTGCTTCCAGATAACAATGTCAGCAGCATGTAATAGACTGTATTTAAATTTCTTTGTCATGAAGGTATTAAAGGAAAACCTATTTCAACTTATTCTTCAGTTTATTCCCTGAGAAATTCTGAGTCTGCAACACTTTTTCTTCTTTTTGACACAACATCAATTTGCCTTATTTTACATTCTCTCATGTTTAACTCTTTGTTTAATAGCATACCATGCATGTTATTACGGTTATTGACTCCTCAACTCTTTATGCAACTTGAGAAGAGGTAAGAAGGAAAAAGAATAAATGTAATACTTGTCAATTGCATTTGAGTAAAGCATAATCCGTATACACAAAATGACTGCAGGCTTAAAGAAATAGTTATTTTCCCTACAAGCCTGTACCTGATGTAAACCCTGTCTTATATGTGTCAGCCGGTCTTGCATACTGTAAAATCTATAGTAGCATTAGGCCCTTGTATATATAACAGAGTCTTACCTCAGGCACATGTTTTAGGCAGAGTTAAGTGACTAAGTGCCTTGAATCATGATGTGAATCCAAACATTGGTGTTTATTCCTCAGAACCATATCTTCTTTTCTCTTTGCAAGCCCCTTAAAAAGTTGTTGATAGTGGTTGGTGTAAGAATATTAACGGTTAGAAATTCTGAGCATGCTAGAATCTGTTTATCACACAAAATATGTCAAAAAACACGAGGTAAAATCTTGTTACGCTCCAATACTGCCTGCAAAATTCCAACTGAATTTGAAGGATTTCTCCTACAGTCCCTGAGTTGACAATCACAAAGACAGCTTCTTAGTTAAGTCAGTAGACAAGTCTTCTAAACATGGCAAAGGAGAATCAGGGAACAGTTAGGTAACAGCAGTCACCCATATTTTTCTTGGTGTTTTATTTATTTAACAGAAGTAATACTATTTTCAAAAGAAAAACTAAGCAAAACAATGCAGAAAACAATGCATTTAGTAGTACCAAAATCCTCCAGTGAGATTTTTTATTTTTTGTAGTACCTGTCACCATGGCAAAGAAATATTTGTAACAGAGAGTAGCATGTATGAGATGTATTAGATAATGGATCCTCACAAACTGTAGCTGTTCTGAAAAAAAACCAAAAAACAAACAAAGGACTGCTTTACTACTGTTGTAAGATAAATGGATGCTTCTTGAATCTGTTTAAGGTAGAATGGATATCAATTTATAGAGCTTTTCCCAATTCTGTACATCGGTCTTCTAGATATCTGCTTGAGTGCCCTATAAAACTCTCTCCTCTTAACTGTGACCTATATAATTGAAGAAGAATCAAAATGGATGCCAAGGTACTGATCAAGATGGAAAAATAGTCCTTCCAAATTCTGACAAAAACATTTCTAATTGCAGGTAAAATCAGTATGACCCAACTACTTCAATCTCAGTGGAACTATTTCATAAACAAGAGCTAAATTTCTTGACACTTCTCAAAACACGTTTTTATTCTGCATTTGAACCACACTCTCAATTTCACAGTTATTTTATAACTCATGTGGCTTTGGAGCAATAATTATCTTCAAAGCTACAAGGAAGTCCAGATAGATGATTTTGAAGAGCCACAGAAAATCTTTCTCTCTGCAATATTGTAATTGTAGAAGCAACTTACTGTGTAGATAATGAAATCTGTTGGTTTCTAACCATGCTCTAAATTCTCCCAGTAAAAATGCTTCCCAGAAGGCTTTTTTTTTTTCTTTTATCTGCTATGAACTGTCACATCTGGGGAACAGAATAAGTTGAAAAGCTGCACGAATGAGTATGGTGTGAAGCCTAGCCCTTATTCTGAGCACTTAGGCTAGAACTGAAAGTAGAGATTAAAGCAATTATTACAAGTACATGTTATAGACCCTAATAGAAAAAGTGGCTGCATAAATACCTCTGTAAAATAAATATCCTAGATGTACTGGCAGTAGAAGATATAAGTCCTCACAGGAAACAAGTCTGGGAATAAATTTGGAATTTTTAATGCCTGGATGAGCAGAAATGGAAAACAGCAGAAAGCTGCCAGACAGTTTTGAGAAGAAAATGAGCAGGTTAACTACCATTAATATAGCTAATATATTCAAAGTACTTTTCCTTCTGTGCAATGAGTTGCATTGCTCGCCGTAATATGACATTTCTACTTCTGCTCCTCCCTTTTTGATTTATTGGGTGAAATAGACCCGCTGAAATAAAAGTAGAAGTAAAAAGGAATGGCTTTACCTAAAATAATAATAATAAAAAAACCCAAATATCAGTTGAGAGAATTAATTCTTCCTTTCAGGTCAATATTTTCCTCTCAGAATATTTTCACAGTGGAATAAGGAAGGAGGTATTTTGTTCCCAAATCCACCAGAATATGATGGGTGTTTCAGAGTTTCAGTTAAAGAATGTTGCAGAAAATATTTGATTGCACACTTCTCAGAGCAGAGATGATTTGCATATATAATGAATCCAAGCCACACCAGTAAAGTGAGAGAGGAAGGTGGGAATGCAAGACCTTCAACAATGGTAAAGTTTCTTGCTCAGTTTTTCAAATAAAAGCTATGTATGTTCTTTTTCTCAGTGACAAATCCTTGGGGAATAATGGTGAAATCCAGGCATTTTTTATGGGCTGAGAAAGTCTGTAATAGTGTTCTATCTATATTAAACACTAGTCAGTGAAAACTGGAACAATGAAAGCAAAAATATTTATTTAATTCATTGCTATATTTTATCCTATACCTTGTTTTCTGATAGCTCTTTCCCTTTCCTTTCATTCTGATGAATCCATTTATCCTTCTTACCTTCATTGTTCTCTTTTCCCAATAGCATCTTTTTATGATGAATTGACATGATGACAAGAAGGTGGCTTGTCTTGAATTTCTGTTTTGAAAGTCAAGAATGTTTCTGAAATTCTGAGAGGACGTCAAATCTTCTAGTAAAGAGGCTGATACAGAGTTCCAACAGCAAAGAGTCAGTGTTCTCCCTGAACAGAGCATCACTAAGAAAATCTCAACTGTCTTTCTAACAATGAGTCAAAACATTGTTTGATACTTTTCCAAAAGGACATAGTTTCCTTTTAGCAAACATTTTTTAAAAGGATGTGTACTTAAGCTTAACATTAATTGCATACAGAAATCATCTGCTATATGCTGCAACACAATTTCTCCTATCAAATATAATGGGTAGTTCATTTAACCACATAGTTAAAAGTATTTTTGGTGCTCACTTAGTCATGTGTTTTAACTTGTTTTGCTTAGTTCAATAGAATTAAAAGAAAATAAAACATAAAGCATTAAGTCAAGAAGCTTAGAAAGAGAAAAAAATGGAGTTGGGTGGGTGTTTCTCTCAGTATTTAGCAAATGCTGTCATCTGCATAGGAATTCCTCCAGTGCTGTGGACTTCAGAGGAAATGAGGGGGTAGATAAGTATGCTTAGAGAAAGATAAAGAGCTCTGTTGTATGTATATTTTTCCTCTATTCAGACTATTATCCTTGTTGAAAAAAAAAAAAAGAAACAAGGATGAGTTTAATACCAACCTATTTGTGCAGAAACGAATAAGCAGCATCTGTGTGTGCAAGAGTGTGCATGTACAAGTTTTGTATGTAGCTGACAAGGTAACTGTGGCCTCACAACCGTTGTAAGGTAAGAGAAAGACAGCAATTACATTATAATAGTCCTCACGCTATTGGCAGTGCAAACTGGGAGCCCACTCAACCCAGCAGACATCCAAGGCTAAATAAAAGAATAGACCTAAAAAAAAATGCATGAAGGCTGCCTGTCGACTTGTGCTTCCTGTTCCTGTGGGGTGAATTGTTATCCCTAGCCCTTCAGTGCCTGTAGAGATGATGGCACTGAAAGATTCTCACCTGTTGATGCTCACTTCCAGTCTGCAGAGCATCTCTTACAGACCATGTCCACAATCTGTCTCACAGTAGGAACCTGACCCCTTTGGGGGCAGTGACAAGCTTTGCATTGATTTCGCTGTAGGCTGCTGTGCATGATATGTAAAAAAAAAAAAAAATAAATAAAAGAATAGACCTAAAAAAGGATAAAATGACTGAATACAAGTGATAATATAGCAATTAAATGCTATTGACATTTTTAGCCACCAGCAATTTTGGAAGTATTTTCATATTTGTTAGATTTCTAAGACTGGTGTAAGCATGTGAACTTACATGGCAGCATCAAAGAGTTCAGAGGAAATCACGTGGTCCATGGGTTTTACAGAGGCACTCTCTCCTCCACCTCTCTGAGCTTTGATCAAGTGTGTGCTATCTAACATGCACCTCAAAGGAGAGAAGTTTTCTAAAATCTAATCTTAGAAGTACAGTGATCAGCACGGTAGCAGTACAAAAATCATATTCTTCCCCTGCCAGATTTATCACATAATCATAGCTTTACATTGCTGGTACCTATGCTAGAGACAAGGATCTTAGCAACCCTGCCAGTTGTGATCCAATATGTTTTTTGTGTGCAAAATTAAAATATGCATTGATGAAGGAGGAGAGTTTCCAGGCATGAAGTCCGAGAGTGATGAATCCAAAAGTCAAACAGCTGCTGTCTGTTTCTCTGGCATTACTTTAGAATCTTTTTAAATAAAATTCTAAGTCTTGATTTTCAATTACATTACAATAAATTCGATGAGAGCTCACTGCAATCTCTGGAGATCTACTTCCATGAACTATCTGCTAAGCTTTTCCCTTTGTTCGTGGGATTTAGGAGCCTAAATTTTTCTGAGGAACAGATTTTATTCCTTTTCCACTTACAAATGAAAGGTGACAGTGCGGTAACATAAACAGCAGTTAAGATGGCATTACTTATGAAACTACTTTAATGTTAGATAATACTATATAACTAGTGAATACATTAATTAATTTGTATTTTCATTTTTGGTCCTAGTTTTTCAATTTATTCTTACTGATTCAAGGGAAATGAGTTCTGTGGCTGTGACAGCAGTATAAAGGATTTTAATTCTAAAACCTATATAAAAAGACAAAAAAACACTGAAATCATGTTTAATTCAAGCTCAATTTCTCATATTCTTACATAGTTAAGGTGCTAAGTCTGTGCCAGAGAGAATATATCTAGTCCTAAAAAGAAAGAGAAGTGACATCACAGCTGGTTTGTTACAACAGAATATTTATGCAAGAGAAAGTATTTATAATAGCTGATGTTTAATATGAATTTCTATACCAATGGAACACACCCAGAAAAACAGAAGCCAGAAAATGCTGAAAATATTCACAGTCCCTTATTTTATTTTCTACTTTCTATTATTTATTTTGTGCATCAACCCTCTCATACGTTTCTTTTGCCCCGTGATACTCTGTACCTGCATATTTTTGTAAAGAATGTTTTTGAAGTTACACCTCTATTTTTCTAAAGGCTTGAATATACAGCCAAAAAATGCAACAAGCAAATTGTCTTATGGGGTCAGTTTATATTACTTAAATAATTACAGTAGCTATTTCTTTAGTAGAGTTTCAAATTTTTAGGTAAGTGAAGACTAATAAGAACTGTGTTAGTTGTATGAGCAGCTTTGTACAGTTTTCTCATTATTTCTTGTTCCTCTTTGGCTATTAGCTCTTCATAAAAGTTTATTTAATACAGTGCATTAGCAAAAAAGAAAATGTTGGAGAAGGATAAATCCAGGGCTGTAGTATACTCTATGAGATCTTCTCTGGGTAAAGAGAGTCTAGAACAACAAGAATTGTTTCTCCAACACTTGTAGCAGTCTAGAAATGCTCTATTGACACCAAGTAGAACCCCACAGATGGAGACAAAGGACAGGCAAGAAAAATTTGGCTATTAATGTAGATGCACAATATTATCAAGCATCACTGTCCATTTATAAAAAGAGGTCTTCGAATAAAAGGGTTGGGGTGTTTTGTTTTTTGGGGTTTTTTTGGGGTTTTTTTTGTGAAAACTTGGCTATACTTACTGCTTAGGCAAGCAGTGAGTTTACTGATAATAAAATTGCTTTCTCTTCCTTCTGAAAAAGGAACATTTCATCTCATCGCTATTGATTTGATAATGAGAAGATACGTGCTCTACACAATTCTGATGTATCTAACCCAAGAATAAATCTTATAATAGCAATGTGGGTAAGGGTAAATTAAGTGCCTCTGAATCCTGGTAACAGATGAGATTGATTTATGGAAACCTGATTCAGAGTTGCCAAGGTTTTTATAACACTATCTGCTTTTCTGACCCTTCTATTATTCTGTGTTTCAAAAGCATTTCCTGCTTTTTGTGCAACTCTTGTGCATTTCTTTTCTGTGAACCAAGTCTGAATAGTGCTGGAGTTGCATGATGTTTACTGAACTGTCACCTCTGCTCATATGGAATTCAAGACAGAACTCATAAAACAGCGATATATGACTTCAGAAGAAATTACTAAAACTTCATGATAATGGAGAAAAAACTGATGGAAGGACTGAAGAATACAGAGGGACCTTAATTTGGTCTATCTGAACAGTTGTCTGAATCTAGAAGTTGTTTGTCAGCCTGAATCTTGTTGCTGGAGGAAATGTTTTCTGGCACAGGCTTTGAAATTTCACTCTGATAAACTACAAAGTACTTCAGCTATTTTAATTCAGCATATGTACAATATGGTAACCTGTTAAACCAGAAAGTCACTTGTTCAATATATATATTGAAGTGTATTTTTTGTGTGTGTGTGTGTAGTAGTCTGTTACAATTCCAAGTATTGAACAATGCCTCCACTGTTGCTAACTGCTTTCTTAAGCTGAAAAATCAATGACAGCATGTCGAAAAATCCATTTTTTTTTAGCATTTTCCTCCACTTAGCAGTTTCCTTCTCTCTCATGGATATGTTTCCTCTGGTTGCCATCAAAACTCACTGTAACAAAGAGGTTTACTGTTTATCATTTGTGACAGGAAACGCAAAACAAAAGCAAATTCCTGAACTGATTCTGGCAAAAAAGCCTCTTGTGTATTTGGGCAGTGAATTGTCAGGAGGTTGTGTGATCTTGGCAGCTGTTGAACAACCGATAGCTGCCTGAAATTTTAAGTAACTGAGAGTGTATAAACTTCCTGGCAAGGCTGCTATTCAGTGACAAGTTTGCCAGCAATAGTTATAGAGACTTCGTGTAGACTGGGATAATGTTTTCTTGAATCAGCAAGACTGAAGAATCATTTTAGCAGGGCAGGACTCATTCCAAGCTTTAGTTCCTGTTGTCTCAAGCACTTCAGGAAAACTTTTAATGAAGACTATTAAGTATCAGATCATCTCATATCTTCTGTCTGATTCATATTGTAATTTTGGAAGAGTTATTGTGGTTCAATAAACCACTGTAAAATAACATTAAAAATATGCCCCAGCCATGTATCTCAAGAAAATCCTCTTTGTCTTCTAGTAATTCTTTAAAATCAGTAATTCAGTAAAAAAAAAAAGCTGTCTGAATATGATTAAGAAATAAAAAATTATAAAATAACCCCTTGGTTTCCCAGTTGGAAATAATCCTGAAACCTTTTTCAAAGTCTTTAAACAGCAATCACTAAAAATTGAAGAACTACTATGACTGGTAAGATATACAGATAGGGTGATATGGGTTATGTGTTCTATTCCCAGGTCTGACATTTAGTTGCTCTCTGATTTTGGAGAACATATTTAAGCCCCAAATTTTCAAAATAATCTAATAATTTTGTTAAGTTTTAGGTATCTAAATCAAAAATACATTTTTATCCTTAAATATCCTTACAATTTTCCCATGTGTTTCATGTGTTTCTTTTAATGCCATGTAAATATGGCAATTCTCAAATCAAACTCAACAGATATGCCTCTACTTTTTTGAGGAACATTCCAAGGCTACCAAAAACCCCAATCTTTCTTACTGACCAGAGAGTAAATTTGTTCACTCAAATTTAGTAATTCAAGGTTTGGCTAGAGAACATCTGGCTGTATAGGCCAAAAGTCTCTAGTTGGAGACATGTGAAGTATATGGGTTCATAATAAATGTCCTTAATATTTCTGGTCCATATGTATTTTGTGTCTCACTCTTTTACTTTTCAAATAAGAATTATTCTCATAATACTATAAGGAGGGTGTCAGAGGTTCAGTACATCAATGCTCTTAAAAATCTTTCTTTAGATATTAATAAGCTTGTTTTTACTCTTGTACATACAGTTTTCGAGCATTAATTTTGCATCAATTATTTGCTTTGTGCATTTGAATAGATGATTTGGTCTGAACTGAAAAACATGCATGAAGATTAGAGTTAAGATGTAGCCCTAGTTCCAGATGCTTTAAAAATTATGAACAGCTAACAGAGAAACCATAATCTGGTCCTATACTGGGCTGAATAATGGTGAATAATGCTGGATAAGGCAGACATTAGTGGATTAAGAGAAAGAAAGGTCTGCAGTTCAAAAGATATCCTTGCAGAAAGCCTTGTGTACAAACCAGAACAGCTTTAAATTTAACCAGGCTTCAAATAATAATCTTATGACCTGAATATTCATTGCTGCAAGGCTGTGTGGCAGATAAGTAAATATATCCCTTACAGCCAATCAACAATGATACTGCAGTGAATGTGTGTGTATATTGTTTATACAGGAAATCATATTTCCTCCAAGTGGTTTTATGCACATAAGAAAGAGGGACAGAAACAGATGGAAAGAAAGACTGATGTGGACATTTTAAATACAATGTATAGCAACAAAATAAAATACTGAGTGTGTGGATGTAGCTTTGAATTAATACTTTCTTTTGCAAATGAATAACCAATTTAGAGGGAACATAGCAGGCTACAAAAATAAATGAATCTAGACTTCTACTTTAACAGGTATTGCAGGCAGTTTTGCACCTTAAAGGCTGTATCACTCCATATAAAACACTTGGAATGAGCACTTGAGAAACTGAAGTAGTTCTCAATTAAGATTTTTTTCCCCCATATTCTTCCTTCACAGATGAGATAAGAACTGCAAGCAAAAATAGGTTTCATAACACCGCCCTTATTCATGATAGACTTTCAACATTTGGCTTCTCACTGTGACTAAATATTAATCCTTAATGGATAGATATTAGTAAGAGTTGAAAACAGTGCTGACACCTGTATTTGTTCACTATGCCCTTGAATCTCCACAGGCGTTCATGTAGACTTTTTCACAAACGTGTTTCTTCTCACCAGTCTTCCAACTGCTGCTTTGGCTAGAAATGATACTGTAGGCATGAAAGGAAAGGAGGCCCATGGTATTTTTGTGTTCTCCATACACATTTGAACCATCAAGCCTAACTTCACGCCAGTAATGTCACTAAAAGAGAGACTGTAAACACTGAAGGACAAACCTTGAATGAGGAGCCTGCCTCAGTTGATAAGGACTGGGTCAGAGATCAGTTGGGTCATCTGGACATCCATAAATCCATGGGTCCTAATGGGATGCACCCGAAGGTGCTGAGGGAGCTGGTGGGAGTCATTGCTAGGCCACTGTCCATCATCTTTCAGAAATCATGGGAAACAGGAGAGGTGCCTGAGGACTGGAGAAAGGCAAATGTTACTCTGGTATTTAAAAAGGGCAAGAAGGAGGACTCGGGTAACTACAGACTGGTCAGCACCACTTCCATCCTGGTAAAGGTGATGGAACGACTCCAGACACATCAAGGATAGGAGGGTTATTAGAAGCAATCAGTATGGTTTTACCAAAAGGAGGTCATGTCTGACTAATCTAATAGCCTTTTATGAGGATATAACCAGGTGGATGGATGATGGCAGGGCAGTGGATGTGGTTTTTCTGGATCTCAGTAAGGCATTTGACACTGTCTCCCACAGCATCCTGGTGGGCAAACTGAGGAAGTGTGGCCTGGAGGGTAGAGAAGTGAGGTGGATTGAGAACTGGTTAAAGTGAAGAAGTCAGAGAGTTGTCAGGGCAGAGTCTGACTGGAGGCCTGTGTCTAGAATACTATATGTATTGATATACATCTACTGTTACACATTCATGTGTAGAAAAGTTTAAAAAGTGAAAGGGGAATAAAAACCTGTAATTGAAACAGGAAGGCCAAGTTTCCTGTTTGTCTTTTTATTTGATGCAAGAGTCCCTTAGAAATTTTTGATTAAGCTTTAGAAGATTCTTTTGAAGGATTGGTTTTTTTTTAATTGTAATTCCCATTTTACAGGTGGGAAAACAAAGAGGTAATGCAGTGAGGGAACTTAATCATATCACAGGGAAACTCAGAGGAAGAGAGAATAATCAAACCTCGATATAAGTTTTGGTTTATCTGAATATAAAATAACAATTCTTATCTGAATAGTGCTTAGCCTATAGATTTTATTTCCCTTTTTTTTTTATAGAATTGCATTCATGTCACTGTAAGCTGTTGTGAATTAATCACATTTGGCTGTAACTGCACATGCACATGACCTGGTGAAGGTATCTAATCATCTACATGTAGATAAAAAGAAGGGACAGTTAGTAAAACTAGTAATAAATTTTATTGCATCTAGCATAGTCAGCTGCCATTTATAAGGTACAGAAATTAGACTCAGTAATTTTAAAAAAATATATATATGATTTTAATCTTGTTAATTTGCAACATTATTTGTCTTGTAACAGCCTGGAGGAGAACATTAATATCTATTAACTGTTATTAAAAAATAGACGTTAACAACAAATTAAAATAGAAATAACCTTACCTGAAAACATCAGTTTCCTGCAACAGATATTCTAAATGTATGAGTTGAATTAAGAAGCTATTTATGATGGTTATTTTTTGTTTCCTAATTACACAATGGATGGAAGTTTCCTGATTGAATTTGCAGTGTGTCTATTGGAAGAGATCTGAAAGAGTTTAGACCGAGTTTGAAAAGGTTTCACAGCAGGAGTTGGCATCATCTAAATACCTTCTAGACTGGAGTGACTAGGTTTCAGATGTTCTGTTTAGTGTATGAAGAGACACACTAAAGATCTTTGGTTTGTGGCAGCAGATCAGTTCCTTTTGGCAGCAAAGCATAAACATTTTCTGATAGTAGGTAATTGCAGGTAATTCTCTCTTCCCAGCCCTTGAGGAACTGAGCAGCTGAAACTATCAGAAGAAGGAGGGGTGAAGGACTGGCAAGTCTTCACTGCAGTGAAGACTGACTGCAAAAACTTTTAAGAAAGCAGTGTACTAAGTCATTAATATGGGGGAAGAGAAATTTTTTATAATTATTCTGAAATGCCAGAGTTGCTAATGTAGATAAAGAAAGGCTCTTAAATGCCAGAAGTGAGAAAAAATATTATCTAAATTAAATATACCATCTCAGCATAAAATCTTACCACTGCAGCATATAAATTCTCCTAGATTAAGAATTTAAATTTATGCAAACAGAAAAATTCTTCCTCTTAGTTACTTATTGTATATGTTATTTATATTTTTATGGGGAATCACATAATTTTAGGGGTTGGAAGGGACCTCCAGAGATCATCGAGTACAACCCCCCTGCCAAAGCAGGTTCCCTAGAGCAGGTTGCACAGGTAGGCATCCATTGAGAAAAGCTAAAGCAATGTCAGCCTATAGAAAATGTTGGAAGAAGGAGCAGCACAACAAGGATCTGATGTTAATGTAGGAGGTACAAAAGGGCCAAACGTTGGTCAAAGGCAGGAGACCACACCAGGAAATTATTACTGTATGTTTTCATAGAAAAGTTGCTTTACTCTCATCTCATTATATGCTTTTCCATGCTTTTCCACACCTTCCCATGTATCTTTATTTTTTGGGAGTGGGTATGTTATTGTGGATTTAATTGGCTTCTCTGACTTACCTCATGCAAAGAACACAAAGACGTGAGTGGTGACTAATGAAGAGTTTCTGGCTTTCAGGTTTTTTCCTGCATGCCTTGTAAAGAGTGTTGTGCAGCTCCTACAAATCGACAGCCCTTGAAATAAAAGACCCTTCCTGGATATATAATTCCACATGTTCAGAAGGAATGGAGAAATAAAACTCATCTTCCTTATAACAAAGCCAGCACGGAGAAGGAACCACATGGTTTAAAAAGCTGAGCAGTGAGTCTGGGGCTCCCTTTGGAAGACTTTCACTGGAGGGACAGCCATGAACAGAGTACTGTAGTAAGGCTCTGTCTCATGGTTATTCTAGGCAGAACATGATAATAAACTTGGGAAGCTCTTCAAGATGTTTCAGTGTACAGTAGTAGTCTCAGTGATGCCTCCAGAAAGGACACTCTCCTGAGCTTTGGTGTCATCTACTCATGTTTATGGCATGAAGTTATTTTTTTACAACTTAACATTAATGAATGCTCTCCCTTTGCAAGTGCATGCACATTTATTGTTACCTTAAAAATGTTAAAAGCTGATAGTATTTGGAATAGAGAAGATGACAAAAAAGTCAAAACTTAGTTCCAAAGCTCAGCATGTGGAGTTCAAGGATTTCCAGAATAAATGTTTGAGTGGAGTGAGCAACATTTTGAAGATTTGTGGCTGTTTGCTGTTTCACAAGAGACTGTCGCTAAAGATAAGCCCACCGGGTTGCCTAGGATATTGATTTGTGCTAAGTCTGAATTGCTCTGGTTTGTTGGATTTGTGCTGGCTATCTAATATTACGTTAATACACCAGAACATAATGCACTTTGTTTTGTGCTTTTTTTGAGCCATTACAGTTTAGCATTTAAGACACTCTGTTTTTACAGATGGTTTAAGCTTGTAAAAGCAGTTATGTTTTTACTATACGGTTCTGTTGATAGTCTGCTTGTTGTCAAGGACCACAGATGGTGAATGCTACTTATTTTTCACTACTTTGGAATCCAGATTTTTCCATCATTTTTCCTCTATCATTTGCAAATCCTCAGTGAAATTTTAATGGTGAGTTCAGTGATCACTCTATGTATTATTTAAAGCTCTCAATCTTGTCTGGCAATTCTGACTCGGGGATATTTTTTATATTTTGCTATATGGAGGTGTGGCTTAGTGGTTGGCACACTAATCCTTTATTTATCTGAAATGGAGTAAAAGTGATGCTTAAAAAAAAAAAAAGTCTGGTTTGGATTTAAGTGGAACCTATATCTGGTCCTTGTGACATGCTGACATGCAGGCAGTGGAGTCCTCGGTGTCAGTACAAAATGAATGATCACATAGCTGTCACAAGAGATGCTGACCTGGCTAAATGTCTTTCTTACATCTGCCTAAAGAAGGTGAATACAGTTTAATTGGACTGCAGACCTTTTCCTCATAGGCAATAGTTGCCGGTCAACCCGCAAACTGCAAGGTAATTGATAGCCTCCATAAAATTAACTGCTGTGTCAAATGCTATTCTTCCAACTTGTTGCAAAACACAGTTGAGACTAAAAGAAACACAGAGAAAAGCAAAAGATTACCACACAGTTTTTTTGACCATTGTGTCAGTTCAGGAAAAGCAGTGACAGTAAGGCTCAGGAAAGAATTCTGAAGGACAGCAGCTACTTGTCCCAAAATGTTAAAAACAGCAGTGCTCCAAAAACCTTGTGTAATATGTTATTCATCAATACATTTTAAAAATATTATCCTACATCATGCTATCCTTTTTAATTTGTACTACACCACCTATATTTACTCATGCATCAAAAGAATAAATCCTGCAAAATAATAAATTATGCATGTAGATTTTTAGCATAGATGTTCATCAACCTTCCATTTCTGGAATCATTTGCCTTCTGAATTTTTTCTTTCATTTTTCTTTATACTAATCATCAAAGCATCTTCAACACCATCAGTTTAAGAAAGAAGTAGCTATCCCTAAATCAATATTGTCATGCCCAGAGGAGTGCTCTGATGTTCAAAACTACTAATTCCCTGGAAAAAAAGACCACTTTTAGGCACTAACATATGGATTTTTACAGTGTTCAAGACAAATTTAAGCACTTTAACAAATAGCCTGTATTTACATATTGCTGAATTCTAAATACTGTTCAGAAGTGTTTACTTCAGTGCAATTTGCAAGTCATGAGGAAGGGAAGGGAAAGAGGGAGAGAGGGAAAGAGGGAAAGAGGGAAAGAGTAAAAAATTAACTATTAATATGTGATAAACAGATGAAAGTTAAATAGTGTGGAAACTGCATTACTTTCTTGGAAATGGCTAATGCCTTCCAAAGACAAAGAATTGAGCACTGATGCATATAGCTTTCATATCTTCAAGCCACTGATTTCCATCCATTCCCTTGCAAAATAACCTTATGGGCTGCAATTTTCTAGATGGAAAAATGGAACTGTTCTTCATCATGCTTGAAAGCAGAATAGCTACTAGAAGTCCACATGTAGAAGGGATTATATCTTTTCATCACATACTGGACTCGGACGTTGATGCCTTTTAAAAATCAGAGATTGCTTGATAAGGAATTATAATTCGCAGCAGCCCCAGTGAAGTTTCCAAGCTGTCCAAGAAGGAAGTGATGCATTTCTCCAGAAGATGAGCAATTCTGTTCCTTTTCTTTCCTTTCCTCCTTGTGTGGATACTGTCACAGTGCAGTCTTTTCTTGAAACAGTACAGCTAATTTCTGCTACACTTTTTAAAAGACCAAAGACATTACATTAAAAATAGTGATTAAAAATGCTCTTTCCCAAACAAAACTGTCTTCCACTGTATAATAATTCTTGTCATTTCCATGATCTCTGCTGTCATTTTTCTGAAATTATAGTAATAGAATTACAAAACAATCAATGCTTGAAGATATAAATATTTTTTTGTTGTTGTAATTTCTATAACTCCTTCTGAAAGTGATTTAGGAATTGGTGGTGACTGGAATTGGTTCTGCAACAGCAGAAGAGAAAGTATGTAATGATTCTTTTGTCTTTAAGAAAATCTTCAGTGAGGGTGTCCATTGTGAATCCCACCAGTTAAGAATATGAGATGTGAAAGTTGCCCCCCAGATTCCAATTGGCATAGCAACTTTACATGTTGTTAAAAATACAAAGCAATCCCCTCTGATATTCATATAGAATGTGTTTGTGAAACACATAGAGACTGTCTATTAGTGATTACCATATCTCTTTTTTTGGAGAGCTGTATGAGCAATTATATCTGCAGTTAGTAGAAGCTGACTGAAGGCCACAGGAGTTTTGTCAGTTTTGCCAGTTGGGAATCTGGTCCAATATACTAAAAATTAGTCATGGCTGATAGCATTCTCATTACCAAATCTTCTAATTCTCAAAGTGAAAAGTATTCTTTTAACATAGTTATTCCTGTAGTGAAATTCAGAAATGACTTTCCTCTCTTTCTACTTGGGTGGAAAGTGAGGAATATTTTTGGATGCATAGAATTTAGAAAGCCAATGGCCTAGTCTTTCCTGGGGGAAATTCAAAATCTGTACTGCTAGCCATTGCCTTCAGGAGCTGCTACATTATAACTACTCATTAACTACTACAGTTGATCAGTCAAGTAATAAGATGAAATTACCACCCCTAACAATTCATTGCTACTGCTATTCTTAGTAGGGAGGGTAAGGCTTCATTTCTGAATATGTAAAGATTAAGGAAATTCTTTCTTTTGCTTCTCATGTGTTAACATAGGAGACATTTCAGGCGGTGGTCAGTGACCTATAAGATAGAACATCTTATGTTCTTAGGCCCATCAGCTAAGGCCTGAGCTGTAACAGAGGAACACACCTCTGGGTCCTTAGAATGTATCCATTCTGCCTTCATCTGCCTGCATGCCCCTACTGCTGGGTGACAATCTGTAACCACTGAGCATATCCTCTGTGAAGCAGTGCATGCATACATATACCATTGCGATAAACGTGCATCTGCCAGACCTCCCAATTCAAGATCCCACGTTTGAGTTGAAATATAAAAAAACCAACCCAAACAAAACAAAACAAAAAAGGTACAGCTTCTACAGGCAAAATGAGTTATTGCTGTCATTGCTGTGTCATTTCTGTATATACTTATATAGGATGTGACAATGTGACTCAAAGTTGCATGGGCCTTTAAGCCTTAAAAATCGTTGAGTATAGACATTAATTAGATAGGGAATGGTGGATGCATCATGTTAAATGAAGTAGAGGATTTGGGCACAGAGAGGTATTAACAGCCGTGTCTCATACAAGTGTTAACGAGTCATTAATTTAGTAAAATTTAACCCCAAGATTAGATACATTAAACTGTGTTAAATGCACATCTTAGTTTAAAATGGATCAAATTGCCCTGTAAAACCTGGTGAGAATGACTGATTTCATTATTCTATTATAAGAATACTGAAAAATTAAGGTGTTGCTATTTGACTAGTTCACTCCTCTGTAAAAGAACAAAGTATGGCAGTACAAACATTTTTTATGACTTACAATTTCTATAAACTTCATTATACAGCCAATGAAAAGCATTTTTTTTTTCTCCATATCACACTGGCCTTTCTGAAGGAATATACTGCTAGGAATCAAATGAAGCATTTATTAGCTGGTTGTGAAGTCACCATTACAAGTGCAAACATTTAGACAATATTTGTATCACCAGTTAATCTTCAACAGTTTTGGCTGCTATCCAATGCTCATGAAACAAATTAAAAAACTGGACAAATATCTGAAATCAGATCTTTTATGAGTCAAATAAATCTTTATCACTGAATTAATGAATTATTTCTTAATAACATTTGACTTGGAATTTTTTCAATGATTTGTTTACAATATTGAAAAAAAAAATCTTTTCTAACAGTCCTCAAATACAAGATAAAAACAAAAAAGTTTTAAACACCTTAATATATTTGGGATTCTTTAGAATGGGAAACATTATTTACAGTTTGGTTATTATGAGTTATTTTGCAACTTTCTCATGGACTTTCTTCTGATGTTTTTCACAAAGAATTCACAGAATAACAGAATGTTAGGAGTTGGAAGGAATCTGAAAAGATCATCTCTTCCAACCCCTCTGCCTGAGCAGGAACACCTAGATTAAATCACAGAGAAACACATCCAGATTGGTGTTGAATGTCTCCAGAGAAGGAGACTCCACAACCTCTCTGGGCAGCCTGTTCCAGTGCTCTGTCACCCTCACAGTGAAAAAGTTTTTCCTTACGTTCAGATGGAATTTTCTATGCCCCAGCTTGGACCCATTTCTCTTTTGACAGTTGCCCTGTCACTGGCCAACTCTGAGAAGAGCCTGGCACCATCCTCCCAACACTCACCCTTAACATATTTATAGACATTAATGAGATCACCCCTCCGTCTCCTCTTCAAACTAGAGAGACCCAGCTCCCTCAGCCTTTCCTCACAAGGAAGGTGTTCCACTCCATCATCTTGGTGGCCCTGTGCTGGACTCTTTCAAGGAGTTCTATGTTCTTCTTGATGTTTTAGAACGTATTTTTGCAAAGATCTTTCTAGCAAGAGTTGTGAACATCAAATAGCTGTCATTTTTCCTCTGTAAAGTACATTTAAAATGCTATCAGATAAAGAATGATACCTCTGAATACCCACTTTGATGAAAGTGAGGGCATAGAGATAAAAGCTCAGTATCTGATTATTTTACAGATTGTTGAATGGTTTAAGAGTGCAATTCATATATTTATATATGGAAAGGAAAGCATTTACAGAAAGAAAACTTCCTCAAAATAAACAGAAAAGCTGCATCAGATACTGGAGAAGGTGACAGGGATTATAGCCTTTCCTGTGAGCCAGTCATTACTTGCATTTAGCCAGGGGATACATTTGGCAAAGCTCCCTACATCTCCATTTTCATAGATTCTGTTATGATTCAAGATGGATTTTACTCCTTCAAAAACACAATTCCTAATTCTCGTTCATTTACTAATTTCTACATACGAATTTGCAAGTCTCCCCTTATTTACATCCGTATTTCTTTTCTAGAAACAAAACCCGTATTGCTTTCCCCCAATTCTTCCCAAATACGGGAACTATAATACAGCTGTTTTTACTAATTTACATCTTATGACATTACAGTATTATATAACAAATAGTGTCATTCTGTATAAATGTTGTAATGCATACAAACAACCTTTTAATGGCTTCTTTTGAAGCCACTGGAACATAGGTTTAGCTGTAATGCAGAAGGAAATCATGCATGGACAGCATAATGGATTAATCATTACAACTCTGTATCATGCTATAAAAAGTTATCTCTGACTCTGTGCTTTGCATTGTAATACATAAGTATAACAGGATGACTTTATAATGTGACACTGTAATTCTTTCAAGATTCTGTTGGAAAATCTATTAAATTATTTCCAATTTGCAAGAAGAAATGGAGTGCTAGTGTTCTTATATTAAACTAATAGTTAAGAAAAAAAATGCACAGACCATGAGATGTTACACTAACTATACAAGGGTGCATTTGAATTTCTCATACTAATGTAGTTTCACTAAGAAAGTGCCTTAAGAAGTCAAAACCTGCCCCCCC
>VXBZ01001364.1:250275-379253 GCA_013399135.1 Heliornis fulica
CCCCCCCCCCAGTATTTTGTCTCTTTCAGATACTTAACAACAAATGTGGGATTCATCCAGTCCCGCTTTCCCATGCATGCAGAAAGGGACACATTTTTGCAGAATTACCGATCTCTAATACTTCAAACCTTTCTTTAAGTCAGAATTGCTATTCACTGCCTGTGGAGAGAGTGCACAGACTCCCACTAAACAGATTATCCTCACTTAATTTTAGATGTTTGTGGTTCCCTTCTCTTTGGATATCAGGGGGAAGTTCTTCACGGAAGGAGTGGTGAGGTGCTGGAACAGGCTGCCCAGAGAGCTGGTGGATGCCCCATCCCTGGAAGTGTTCAAGGCCAGGTTGGATGGAGCTCTGGGCAACCTTGCCTAGATCCTGGACTGGAAGTTTGTGGCCCTGCCTGTGGCAGGGGGGTTGAAATTCAATGATCCTTGGGGTGCCTTCCTATGCAGACTATTCTGTGTTTCTGTGATTCCTCATGATCCAGTCACATAAACTTTTTCTGAAAGTAATAGAAAGAAACACCTACAAGTTATATTTAGGCTTATCCTAATACGGATATCTCAAATGGTTCAAATGAATTTTAACATTGTTTCTTTCCACCTTGAGTTTAGATAAGCAGTTTAGATGCAAACACTAAAGATGGTACACTGATGCCTAACCAAAAGCATCTAGCATCATTTTGAGATGCTTTGGGTTACCTGAAACACACAGGAGGAGATTGAAGATATGACACAGGGAGGGTCATATCCTTTCAGGGAGCATGTGGAAACCAGGTGGAATACTAAGGACATATCAAATGGGACTATATACCTATGTTTATAGAAATCACTCAGTCTTTTATCAGTGAAGTTTAGGAAAATGCTCATTAGAGTCCTGCTTTAGGGTGAGATGCATCTCTGACTGTGTGAGATAAGTTGGGGGAGTCACCTGCCTGTAGCTAATCACACGTGGTGCAACACGCTGGCAAGTCTTCAACTGCTTCTCCTGTAAATGAATATATCCTGTTCAGCTTCTTCATATAGTGTCTGAAAACAAATTTGAAATTACTACTAATGTAACAATGTCATGTGATAATGGAAAGGGAGAAATTCAGAATGGTTGTGATTGAATGAATGACAGCAGCAGATAAAAAAGTGAACACCATAGTGCTACCACATATATCTAGACTACATTTAAAATAAGACTACACTAGAATCAAGAAATTAAGGACACCAGATGATTATCTTGGAAAATATTGACTCTGATGAAGAATGTAATCTCAGTTTCCAATATGATGTTGAACTAGAAAAGAGAATGCAGGCTTTTAAGTGATAGAAAAAAAAAGTTTAAAGAGGAAGGTGTATAAAGATGATTTTTATCTAACTGCTGTATTTTTCTGATAGTGATACTGGAAGACTGTATGAGGTTCAAGTATTCTCAATTTTAAAGTAACTTTATAAAACTGAAATCATTAGGCTTGGTGCAAAGATAACTGCATCGAATGCAGCACCAGCAGAAAATAAGAGGTCACAGTAGATTATTTAATTGTCTCCTCTGGCCTTATTTTCTAGAAAATTGTTAGGCGTTATAATGGTTAGATCCCCAGCTGTCAAAAATTGGCATAGAGCTGCTGATTTGAGCTGTTTCTGGCATATTATTAATATAAATTTTCCTCTTGTTAAATATACTGATTACATTACTACCATGCATAATAAGTTCACTCTAATCTCTTCAGGTTTAGAGTATAATAATAAATTTTGTTTTCTGATAATGTGCTGATGCAGCATTATGTTTTTCTTTTAGTTATTAAAACAAGAAGTGTTATACTTTCACAACATTCTTACACTTAAGTAGCATTGACAAGAATTCTAATGCTAAGTCTAGCGCAAAACTAATTTTTCTTTTTTTTCTAAAATACCTTCTTGAATAGAACTTGTCTGACTGAATGTATTTAACATTAGTCATTTAAAATTAGAAGAAATTAAATTGAATAATGAGTACATGTCATTAAGTCAAATCCTAATGACTCAAGCCCCTCAGAAATTTCACACATGATGCTTGTAATCTGCTTAATCCTTATCCATTTTTCTTTTTTTAAAGTTTAAACACATAAGAGAGAAACTTGTAAGTCAAAGGCCTCTGTCTGATTTCACTAAGAGAGTTAAATTAATGATGCATAAGAAGGAATATTGAATTTGTAACCAGTGTAGGACCCAAGTGATTTTAGTGGTTTTAATTCATGTCTCCATTGCACTTGGTGTCTCAGCATCTAATCATAAAGCTGCAGAGGAGCATGAGTTAGGTTCAAGTTATGCATATCTGTTAAAGGTATTTTTACATCATTTGAAGTAAAATGAAACAGCTTTCTATTAAATTTCTGAATGAAAGATCTGTTCCAACTCTGACATGTAGATTGGAGTTTTTAAAGATTAAATTACTGTTTCACAACCTGCTGAGTTGTGCATGAAGCAGACCCTAATGAGAACTCTGGTCATTATAGGGACCATGGAGGGTCACATGTATGGCAACTGAAAGAAGACCAGGCCACACAGATGTCTGACCTCTGTCTCTGTGTGGAAGAAGACCATATTCTTGTCAACCAGCACATACACCTTGTTTTCTGTTCTGGGCTAAAGTGGACTTATTTAAACGGACTTACCAGTTTCCTCAGACACAAATAAGTGTCCTTCAGTGTGGGGCCAAGTGGATATCTTTGTACAGTGAGGATGAGACAGGTATGTGATGCTTCTTTAGCAACCATCTGCATCTTCTGCCTTTCCAACAGGGCTGCCAGAGCTGCCTGCAGCAAGGACAGTGAGAATCTGAAGGTTGACTGAGTGGGCTGCCTTATACTGGGTGGACTTGACAGCTGAAGGTAGTGGCAACCTATGGGCAGTACTTGGTATGCCAGACTCTTAGGAAATGCAACTAGTGCTGGGTCTGCTACAGGGTGAGTACACTGATGTCTTCTTTTAAAGTAATATAAAAATGAGTCTGATTTATTTATAGTTGGCAGGAGAGTATTAAATGGAAAATAACCACTTAGCTACTTTGTCCTAAATCAAAGCCAATCAACTTTGAAACACATAAGGCTACATTGAAATGCGTTTGGAGAAAATCCCGAACTGAAACACCTGCTGCTTTTCACAGATGTTTTGGGAACATGATACACGAAGGAGTTTCATATAGTATTTGAGGAACAAACAGGCATATCTTGGCAAGAGTTTCACAAATTTTGGGTTAACTTGATGTTGAAGTGAAATATGTGAGGTATAAGCAAGCCGAAACTGAATAATTCTGGAACAAATCTCTCTTCAACTGAAGTTACCTAGTATTTCAGAATTCTGGCAGAGACCATTGCTACAATAAGAATGACTGATGGACACCATAAAAGAAATCGTTGACCTTATTCCAGTTTCTATTAGATATATTTCCAAAACTCTGCTCGCCTGGCACATATGTAGGCATTTTCAAAGATAAGGTCAAGAACTAAAAGAACAAAGGAATTGAATTATCCAGAGCAAATATGAGAAGGAAAGAGGGAGACATATTCTCAGACTTGAGAAGAGGAAAATATTTTTATACAGCAACTTGCCTGAAGCAAAAAGTATGTATCTGGTCTGGCATAGTGGTGTAATTGGATGCCTGTGTAGCAAATACTCAGGCTACTTTAAGGATGATAGAATGGAAGGAAGATAGAATGGAAAGGGAGATGTCATTCTCTTCAATAGAAATTTGGCTTTTTAATCTATTTTTTAAATAAATGAGGGTTAGAAGGGAAACAGGCTTGGCCACTACTGGGATGGGACCTAGACAAACACCTAACTGGAAATAAGATGAATTTTTACAGATAGCATTATTGAGATACAATAAACTGTAAAATTCATTTAAGTAAGAATGTTACAAGAGAGTGTTAGCCCTGAATGATATGAATTGTCGAGAACTGAATAAGGAAATATTCCCTAAAAGCTATTAGAGTGACAAGACAGAAATGGGCTTGGGAAGCAGATGATAAAAATACTCAAAGGCCAATTTTCACCCTAGGTATGGTTTCATAGAATCATAAAATCATAGAATCATCATAGAATGGTTTGGGTCGGAGGGGGCTTTGAAGATCATCTAATTCCACCCCCCTCTGCCATGGGCAGGGTCCAGGTTGACCAAAGCCCCATCTAACCTGGCCTTGAACACTCCCAGGGAGGGGGCAGCCACAGCTTCTCTGGGAAACCTGTGCCAGTAGTTCCCACTGTCACTGTCATCCCTGTCTTCCTGACATACACTATAAACCTCCCTTTCAATTTAAAACTGTTGCCCCTTATCCCATCAGTATGGGCCTTCATAGTGAGATTTCACTTCACCTTCTAAATATTTTCTTGTGGTTTTAATTCTATTTAGAGCCTGAAAGTAACCCAACCCATTAAAAATCTCCTCTGGCTTTAAAAAAGAACAAGATCATTACTTTCTGAAAAAGAGCTTAAAATGTTGTATAAATTCTAATGAAGATGTAAAAAATCAAAATAATTCCATCCTGGTTACATCTGAAATAGAAAACCACAAAAGCCTCTGTTTTGACATTACCAAAGTTCTTTCTTCCCCTCAAGTGTTTTACTGCCATAGGAATTTATTGAAATTGACATATTCTTGCAGAATATGTAGATTTTTATGAAACTGACCTTTTTCTAGATGAAAGGAAAGGTTGTGGGAAGATTTTGCCCAGTGTTAGTGAGGAATATTGTGCTTTGTGTGCAGTGCATGTCGACCACCCTGAGGACACAATGACACATGATCATCAAGATACTTTGATACAGCATGATCCTTTTCTGTTCTTTGCCTTACTCATTCAGTGGCAGCACATAGGGCAATGAAGCTACAGCGTCATGTTTTTTGCCATTCTTCTTATCTTTCCTATGAAAATGCTGTCAGTGTTGATGCTAATGCTATCATTCATTATAGACATTTTGTTTTCTTTCAAAGAAAGGATACTAATATCTTGGGAATTATCCTTTGCAAAACAATTACAGTTAGGAGGGTTTTCTTTCCTAATTTGGGCTGTATAAATGTTTTTTCTCAGCTGCATCCAGCCACATGGAATCCACTAAGTAAGTAAATGGCCACCTCTTCAGCAGCCTACTGGACTCAGACAGCTTTTCAGAATGGACAGCAACACTGTACATGAAGGACTTTATTTCTTTGATAATTTTCCCAGTGATTTCTGAAAGTTCTTGTTACCTGAGAAGTCTATGCTTTCCATACATGGTGGTAATTTGGCATAGTTAATCATCTGGCCAATTTTGTCACTGAATTGCATTTGAAAAAAGATGATGTTAATTGATGCTTTCTCATTCCAATCACTCATTTTCTATAATGTGTTGTTTCCTTCTTCTTGTTTTAAATGTTGAAATCATTGTTCTTGTGTAATGCTGCACTGATCCACTCTCGAAATGGGATTCTTCAATCCTGGAGGATTATGCTGATGTGCCTACTCTGCAGGTCATGTGCACTGTGGAATGAGTCCAAACATAGACATGCGCAGGAGGCACAGAGTAGGGCATTCTGAAGATGAGGTGACATCAAACCAACTTTACTGGGTTTTTTTACCTGCCTGCACTCAGTAGCTGCTTTATTGGGCATTAGTTGTACAAATATACCAAGTGCTAACTCGTACAGGAGCATCACCACATTATTTCTTCACTCATAAGCCTGTGCTATTCACAGCAGACACAAAAAAACCTTTGGAGTCATACATTTCTAGCTGGTACTTGAGAAAAGGCAGAAATAGGCTGATGAGAATAAGGATTTAGGATTCTTGTCCAACAGTAATTAATTATGAGACCTTTCACCAGAACTTTCATTATCATTCAAGAGAAAAATATCAGAGGGCAAGAGTAACGGGTTGCCTGTTATCTTTCCCATACTACCTTCTAACAGGAAAACATTGTATTTTGGTATAAATAAATTTGTGGATTAAGTTACTTCAAATCACTTACTTTTACTGCCTTCCAATTTATCATGAATGAAGAAAAATAAAAAAAAATAATAAGCAGAGACAAATGAACCATTTCAAGACTGATGAGACTAATGAAGTTTACCTTCTTAAAGATGTTTGTCCTGTATTTGGATTTTTCTAAAATGTAAGAGCTGATTGCTATAGTTTTTCTCTTCATGGGCTGGTCATAAACATGCTTTGTTGTGTGGATTCTGTAGTTTCTACTGAAGACTGTATCTAGGTCTCGTCTGGCTGCTTATTTTCTCAGAAGTTGTAGGAACTTAACTTTTTTTCACACAGACAACTGGGTAAAAAATTAACTGAAAGACAGGCTTTCATGTTCACATGTATACATATAGTGGGATCAAATCACAGAATTACAGAATCATCCAGTGATAGGGGATCTCAGAAAATCATCTAATACAATCCCCCTGCCAGAGCAAGATCACCTAGAGCAGGCTGCACAGGACAGTAGCAGGAGGGTTTTGAATGTCTCCAGAGAAGAAGACTCCACAACCTCTGTGGGCAGCCTGTTCCAGTGCTCTGTCACACTCACAATAAAGAATTTCCTCCTCATGGTTAGGTGGAAATTCCTATGTTCAAGTCTGTGCCCATTACCTCTTGTCCTGTCACTGGGCACCACTGAAAAGAGGCTGACCCCATGCTCCTGAAAACCACCCCTGAAGCATTTATAAGCACTGTTAAGATCCCCCATCAGTCTTCTCTAGGCTGTAGTCCTCAATCATCTTCAATAGCCCTCTTTTGTACCCTTCCCAGTAGCATCCTGTCCTTGAACTGGGGAGGCCAGAACTGCACACAGTATTCCAGATGAGGCCTCAACAGTGCTGAGTAGAGTGTGAGGAGGACCTCCCTTGACTTGATGGCCAAATGTTTCTTAATACACCCCTCTGGCTTTCTTGGCCATGAGGGTAAATTGCTGACTCATGGTTAACCTCTTGTCCAGCATGATTCTCAGAGCTGCTTTCCAGCAGATAAGCCCTTAACCTGCATTGGTGCATGGGGTTGTTCCTCTGTAGATGCAGGATCCTACACTTGTCCTTGATGAATTTTGTAAGACTACTCTCTGCCCAACTCTCCAGCCTGTCCAGATCTCACTGGATGGAGGCACAGCCTTTCATCATGTAAGCCACTCTTCCCAGTTTTGTATCATCAGCAAAACTTGCTGAGGGTTCACTCTATTCCTTCACCCAAGTCATTGATGAGTATATTTAACTGGGCTGGACCCAGAACTGACCCCTGAGGAACAACATGGTGCAATTCCATAGGAAACTAGATCAGGAAGCATAATAAATTTTATATTGTTGAAATACTATTTTCAGTAGGAATGGAATGACAATTTGCTGTGAAAATCCCTATTTAGCCACAGCCTCTGTAGAGAACAGCATGCAGCTCTACAGAGCGCATCACCTGTGCTCTGCTTTGGAAGGACAAATCTAGAAGTAGGATTACAGCATGGGTCAGTATCTTGTAAAATGCATGGGTCTCAAATATATATGGTGTATATTATGACAATTCTCAATTGCAAACAATGATATTTCTGAAGATCTTTGTGATATTTCTTTTTTAATGATATGTTTGACTTCACCAGTCAAATTCAGATTAGCTCACATAATTTCAGATCATAATATTTCTAGGTCATCGTTGAACTGAACAAAATTGCCTGGCTTACTCTGCATTGCAGAATATACCTCCTAAAAATATATTCAACCAAACTAAATAGCAATTGAATTTGGCTCTAGGTTGATGCCATGTCACAGATATATGGACCAGATGCTAAAATAATAGGACAAGGAAATAAATATATTTGTCAAAAATCATAAAGCTTTGGCTATGCTATTGATTTTTTTTTCAATATGTGTTGGAAATAAAATAATTCATAATGATAATGCTAAAAACCACCCCTTTCATTCTAAAAAAGGCCTGCAGAAAAGATAGGCAAAAGCTGTAATAGCATTCTTGGCAACAATATCCACCATTCCACATGTATTCTGATTCAGATTTAATTTGAATTAAATAGAAATAAAAACTATTTACCATTGCACCCTAATGACTGTAATTTTCTCTCAAGCTGCTACTTATAGACACAGTATGCTGCACCTTTAAACTAGTCTCTTCCTTGTTTTTCTTCATTTTAACCACTAAACAAAAAATATGAACTCTACTGGACAGGCTAATACAAAAGTAAAGCAGAAAAATAATTTTTTTTTCTGTCGTGATGGAGGAATTCTCATTTTATATGTTTTTAACTGGCTGTGCCACCACTATCTGCAGCTAAGAAAATTATACTACCCTGTTTGCTCTTACTCAGTGGTACTTAATTTGATCAGGGTATCTATACTAACCATTTAATTCACCAAATAGCTATTTTCCTGCTCGTTTAGTGTTGTAGCCAAAATATCTCCATTATAACTGCTAGTAGCTAAACTGTGCAGTGCCAGATGGTGTACAAATTGCTCTCATCACAGAGATACAGATGTCATCATACTCACAATTTGTTAGTATTATGAAATCCCCTCCTTCTGTGAACTTAGTGTGACAGAGTTCTTTTATTTAATCTCCAACTTTGCAGTTTAATACATATCAAAACCCAGTATCATATAAAAATGTGCTAATTAGCATAAAATTAGCATTTACTCATTGTCAGCAAATAGATACCCAACTCGAGAGTCAGTATAGAGATCTGCTGGATATAGATGCACATTAAAAATCAGATTACCTTTTGGAGTGCAACTTTAGTGCATGTTAGCTGAATTACTCCAAAGTGGCTTTGAATAGCTTCTCACCAAACACTGTAAACATTTGTTTGCTATGTGGGAGCATTCAGCTATTTTAGCCAAATGAACAAGAACAAATGAAAGCCTATCCTATTCCATGAAAGTTTCTTTCTGCAAAAGATTTATTACTTAGTTTTCATTTTCTTATACATTACAATTTCAGTAAATTACTGGGGGGAATTTCAAGACTAATGCATGATAGCAACACAAGCTTCAGAAAACAGCTGAATATCAATCTCTGTCATCTTCTATTTGACTGGGAAAGCTGAGGAAACTTTGAAATAGTTGAAGAGCTTGCTGGCTTTGAAAATTTATTTCAAAATTCTAAATGTATCTGAGGCTGCAAAAGGTTTTCACTAGGAAAAATGTGTCAATGATATTCCTCCATGTGTTGGTTTGACCATGGCTGGAAGCCAAACTCCTGCCAAAGTCTTAGCTGGACAGGGGAGAAAATACATGTTGAGAGGCTTTGGAGTTGAGATAAGGACAGGGAGATCATTCTGCAATTAGCATCACGGGCAAAACAGACTCAACACAGAAGAAAGGCAAGAAAACTCTCTAATTTATTACACTACACTAGACGCACACAGAAACTGGAGTTGGATAACGAGAAGTACAACCAACACTTAAAACACCCCCCACACCCCTCCCTTCTTTGCAGACTTCACTTTAGTCATGATTTTCTCTCCCTTCTCCCCTCCAGGATGGCACAAGGAGAGGGGGCAGGGGTGGGTACATGTGGAATTAGTTAGCATTTATCTATTGTTGGCTTTGAATGAGAGAAAGCTTTTTCAATCTTCTCATAAAATAGCTGAAGTAAATGTTTTTATTCTTTCCTATATGTATGTTACAGTTGAAATAACAGGGTTCTTTTAAGAGGATTCCAATGCACAAACATGAGTCCACAGCAAAGCAGAAATTATAATATAACTTTTTTTGTTTTAAGCCTTGCCAAGATATTGCCCAGCATATAGCAGTACTAAGAGAAAGCTTTACTAAGCTGTGATCAGGCATATAGCAATTGTAAGAGAGAAGCCTTGCTAGGCCATTTTAAGGAACATAATGGGCTTTAAGAGAGTCCCACCAACCCTGGGATCTTCGCAACACCGCTGAGCAGCAGGACGATAAGGATCCACATTGGAGCGCAAAGGGAGGCGGGCACAGCGTCTTCGGGGCATACACTTGATGTCTGTCTCTCCATGCCTCTGAGGCAGCCTCCCTATATCCTGCATCAGGCCCAAGCTGGGGTCGCTGCATGTGAGCCCAACCTGTACAGCAAGTCTTGCTGGACTCATGAGCTTGACTGGCTAATAGTGCGTGACTTACCATCCTGATTGACTAGCAACAGCACACCGTTACACTATCACAGTGTTACGGTTTCCCCTGCACTTGAAGGTTCAATTCTCACGGTAATGTTGCGCTTTCTTTCTCACATGCAAGTTGGTTCTCATGGGAACAGTTTTAAAGTTCTTTCTCCCTGGTCACCTATCCAAGGTAATCTGGCTAGTGTTTTTCCATCATGTCCAACTCGGACCATCCTCTATTATCCATTATACAATATAATCAACAGAGCATTTATTTGTTTGAGTCCTTAGTAGTGTACTTTTCATAACATGTTCTTTATCCATCTAATTCTCATGCACTGTGTTCCCTCTGACCTTCCATCTGCCAGCAGGACCTGGGGAGAATTACAGATTTTAAGGAAAGGTGAATTTGATTAATTTCAGGATTTGGGTGTTTTCACCACCTGTGTGGCCCCTGACCATTGTTTTTCTTCTCTCCATCCACATTGCTTGCATTTACTCTTTACAGTAGTCTCCTCCCAGACACACAACCCCACAGTAATTACTTTTTCCTCTTCAGTCCCACTCTTGCAACATCCATTCTCTAGCTTGCCATTTTTCATGTGATTACCAAAGTAATCTTGTTCAAAAGAACCCCAATACTGCCCTTCGAACTGGATATCTTCAGTTATTTCTCACTGACTTACCTTGAATCACCTGGGAAATCATAACAACGCCCATGACACTTCCTCTAACTTTTGATGACTTTGCAGCTACTTTTTTATAACATACAATTTGTTACATGCAATTTATCACATTATATCTAGCATTTAGAGCATGAGAGATTTGTATGAAACATGGATCAAAATTTTACTAGTATGGACTTTTTGTGCAAGGCCAGTTATGCAACTTGCAGCTCTGCATACCTAGAAGAAATCCATACCTTTTGATATGTGCAATTTACTGCACTTTGATATCTTGCCTTCCTAATTAAAGATGGTTGATATGATGGTACAACATAGAAATGTTGCAGTTGCTGCTCCCACCAGAAGTGAGGCAAAATTTTCATTCCTCATAAACCTTGGTCCTACCTTTACAAGCTCAGTTGTAGGAACACATAGTACATTGTATAAAACTATTTTCAGTAAATCCTGTGGTGGGAGTTGTGGTGGGTCTCCTACTGCTCTGGAGATCTAAAGGTGAATTTTGGGGGACGGCAGCGAGGGAATTCAGAGGAAAGAGAAGTCTCTAATGATTACTGCTGACAGTAAAAGGCTTCAGGTTAAAATATTCTATACTGAAAAGTCCCAGTGCACAACTTTTTTCTCCAAAAAGAATGAAAATAGTTGACTAAGAATCTCTGAAATTGACTAAGAAGTTCTGAAAGTTTGGGGTTTTTTTAGGAAAAAAACACCATTTCCAAATAAGTAGTTATCATTATTTTCAAATCAAAGATTAATTCAAGTTTTGGCCTAAAAAGTACAATTTAGGGACAAATTTCATTAAACAGAAGAGAAGTTTCAAGTAGCAATGTCTCCATTATGTCTCATGAAACCTACTTTTTAATATTTCAAGACCAAGCTAGAATAAGAAATTGAAAGTGAGTTGGTAAAAATCATTTAAACTGCATGGATCATTTGTAACCAGGGGTTTATGCCTGAACATATTAAGAAAAGGAATTATCTAAAACTTTGAACATTCTCAGGGTAGACATAGCAATTGGAGAGGATGGATAATGATTCCAGACAAGAAAAGATTTTTCATCAAAATCTTCCTGGCACAGAGAAAGGTTTCTCTGTTTGTAGCCACATTTGCTCTTTCTGCTAGTGGAAAATGTTCTTTTAGTATCAGTCGGGTTTCTCGTACTGAAATAATTCCAGATAATAGACTATGTTTTCAAGCAGTTTTCCCTTGCTGCAACTACACTAGAATTAAGTTACAGATTATTTGAGGTTTAAAAACATTCTGGTTCCAGTCAGGACAGAGTTAACTTCCCCAAGTAGCCGGCATAGGTGAGCTGATATGTCCATGGCTCTTTTCCACACAGATCGTAAAAGGGGTTGATTGGGGAAGGGTGGCTTGGTGTCACTCCGGGACAGTCCAAGTGCAGTTGGGCGTTGGGATTGTGTCTGTGCAGTACTCTGTGTTACCATCTTGTCAGGTCAGTATAGTAGTCTGTATTATCACCACGTGTGTGTATTCTGTCATGAACTCTGTTCTCCTTTCATGGTGCTTGTCAGTTAATGTCCTTATTCCAACACACAGGATCTCTCTGCTTCTCCTGCGGTGAAGGGGTGGGCAAGTCTCACATGGTGTTCAGCTGCTGCCTAGGGCTGAACCTTGACAAAAAAACTTTGATAAAATATAATCCCAGAATTGATTTAAATGTTCTTGACATGACCAGATCTCTACTTAAAACTGGCATTACACTTTTATGGAAACCTGCACTTCACTGCACTGATAACATGAACGAGAGAGCTGAACTGTGCCATATCAGGCTTTCAAAAATTTAACTGTAGACCTATGACCAAAGGTTCTATATGTACATTTATTCAAATAAGACACAATTAATATAATAGTTCTGTAGCATGATTGACCAGAATCCTCTCTCTGGTTTGCACAGGTTGTATAAAGTACTAAAACTGATTAAGTGAAAGCAGTGTGTTAATTATGCTAAAATGAAGTCATTATTGGTATAACTGCTTCCTTATTAAGGGCAAAACAGGAATTGAATTCTAGGAATGTAATTCCAAGGATATGACTTTTATTTCTTAAAAGTTGGTAAGATTAGATTCTGCTACAATTTAAAAGTTTGCAATTGAAATTTCAAATTTTACTACCTGTATAAGTGAAGGTAGATAATGATGCTTGAACATTTATTCCGTCCCTTTCATATTATACATACAAATTTAAAGATTTCAAATATTATACATTCAAATTTAAAGATTTTGTGTCTATCACATCTGTATCCATGGGAGGTTGGCCATATGATATGGAAAGAAATCCTTTCTTATTCATCTCATTAATATTGACTGGGTTATTTCAAATTTCTTTTGAGTTTTTTAATTGCGTTCAAAGTATGACCATTACTTCTTTTGCACTCAGGTATATGAATCATTGTGCTCTCACAAGTATTTTGAGACAACAACAAACTCTTTTATTTTCTACATCAATACTAATAATGCCAACAATTAGTAAATACTCAATTTTGGACTCATGGTTCCTAATCCTGAAGATGCTGGCTTCCAAAAAGCAAAGTCATGCAAATGCTTTAGTATTTACATGTTACTTTTGGCTATATTTCTTTAAAGACCTCAGAATATTGATCACTAAAAGGCACTGTCTTTTATAAATTGTAACCTGAATCAATGTGAACCACTTAATGGTTTTCTGATTAGCTGATTCTGAATACAGCAGCTGCATATTAATTAAACCTGAGGTAAATGCATTCTAAGTGTAAAACATTTGTGAGTGAGTACAAAAAATAAACTATTGACTCCATAACTGAGAAGTCTCAAAGGAACAGATTTTTTTTTTTTTAATGTATCAGCCATGATTTAAGAATTTTGGCATATGACTCTTGTCTGCCTGTAGAAAACAGGCTTAAGTTCTTTTCATTACTCTCCAGTAACTTCCAGCAGCCTGGTGTCAGCTGATGCTATCTGAAACACATAGTTCCTGTGACTGTGATCTTTAAGGATGTCATAATTTTAAGACATTTTTTCTTAATTATTATTGTGACTGGGGAGATACATGTCCACCCAGGAGATCTCTGTTTTATCTACCAGTTCTTAAAAGGACAATGCATAAGCAGAGAACAGATCTCCCTTTCTTTTAGAATGAAAAATGTCAAAAGTTTATGCAGTCAGGAAGCACAATTTCACACCTCTGTAATCCCAAAATTGCAGAGTAAAATGTGAGTAAAAAGAGATTGTCCTTATCTGCCTTGTGGTACAGTGACTATGAAAAGATTAAAATCCTTTAGACAATCAGGCCTTAGGAGTAATGCTACTGACCTTAAGGCTTTCTTGCTACTTCACTACCATTAGCAAGGTTACTCTAGTTGCATTCATGTGCATTTGCTGATGTCTTTTATAGTCTCAAATTGAAGATTTAGAGATGCATTTTGTGAAGTCTTCAGCCATGTAGATGGCTGCTTATCCCAAAGATTACTGAATCACTTTGCAAAAATTGTCTCCAGGGTCTAAAAGGAGAGAAGATACACCAGTTTTGTCTGAGTAACTCTGCAGAGGCACTCTCCCTGCTGGCTGGATAGAGACCAATTTCCAGCACTCAAAGCCACCCAGCAAAGACTCATTGCCCAAATATTAGAGTGGAAAAATTGAAAGTGTAGAGAAAGCCATTTCAATCTTACTTCAGTAATATGGTTCACTTCAACAAAAAATCCTGCATGTGGTTTTCAGTCCTCCATGGACCTGCATATATCAAAAAGTGTACAAGTGAGGATCTTATAAGAAATATAATGCTGAAATCATAAGTATGTCATAAACCTCATTTCCATTTAGGTACTTCAGCACCTGTCCTATAAAAACAGACTGAGCTGGGCTTGATGAAGGAAAAGGAAGGTCATTAGGCCATAACTCAATGTGAATGTGACGGTGATAATTTTCTTTAGTAATGGAAATTCAATTAATTTTAGTTAAAAAATTGTATTATTTTGGTTGTGCTTTATTCTAATAGTGACTTCTAATGTGCTTTGTTTTGTGTATGAGTAAAGGCTTTTCTTGCTTTCAGAGTTTTGTCCTTTTTAAACCATATTGGAAAAGTTTGCACCTTTTTGAATGTTTCTGACAAGGCCAGTTTTCTCACGCTGCTGCCAGTGTAGCTTTTGACCCTTCAGATTACATTCTAGTGCCTTTCCTATTTCTAAATAGTTCAATGAAAACTGCTACACAAGCTGTCCTAAAAGTATTTTTAATGACCATATGAAAAAAAAAAAAAGCCCCAAATAATTGTTTGTTTCTTTTGAGGGTGAATATGTGGATGTTATTACAATAGTTTCTGCTTGTTTGCTTGCTCATATAAATGTTCTGATGGTGGATGTTTTGCTTCTGAAGTGTATGACTTTATCTCCTGTGTACTGTACATCGTTCAACCTTTAGAATACTAACATTAGCAATTTCATACTTTTTTCCAAACTCAGTTTATTTCCTCTTTCACATTTTTTTTGAAAGTCTGTGATTGAATTAAGAATTTCTTACTGAACAGAAGAAAACTGAAAGAAGAACAGGTGATTCACTGCCTGATGGCAGTATGTAGACTTCTTATTACACTGGAAAAAAATCTTTTTTTCTAACCTCCTTTGGGGAAGTTATTTTATCTGTTTTCTCACAGTAATACTTATGGTAATCATACATCTTCCTCACCTTCTTGTGCTCACATTCTGGTTTACAAATTTCTCAAGAATTATTTCTGTTAGGAAAGTTCAACAGATCTGAGATATTTAATACCTGATTCACAAAGGATGTAGAAGATCCAATAGAAGGTTTAGTGGTACTTACAAGTCAGCTGTCTTATGTCTAAGACTAAAGCATCTGAAAAAAGAGCTTTATTTCTCCATTTTATATTAAAGAATCATTAAAACCATAATTTTTCATAGGAGGAAGAACCCAATAATGGACTTTTCTCTCTGGAATTTGTCAACTCTTGCTACGTAAACAGCGTATATAAGAAACATCCCTGTCACAAAACCCAAACAGAGCCCCATACTAGCTACTGTGAAGAAAATTAACTCTACCCCACCCAAACCCACACAATGTGTCAGAAGACAGGAAGGCAATATTCAATCAATCAAGAGATTTTTAAATTCAAAAAAGAAGTGTGTTTTCTCCTCTGGGTAAACAAGAGAAACGTCTCAGAATAGATAAAGATGCTGAGCACAAAAAACAGAAATGCATCAAAGGAAGAGGCTTTGTGTAATGGCTCATAACAAAATCCCTGGGGTTAAGGAATTCTTTATTTTCCTGTAATATTTGCCACCTAAGCAAAACAAGCCCCAATTTTATCATATTAAAAGAAATATCTTTCATCGTATTAAAGACCTATGAGCTTGTACATTTGCAGCTGCTTTTCTATTGCACAGTTAAGCAATCAAATAGTGATTTGGACTTTCTTAAGCTTAAAGTTTCTCATTAAAATGTAAATAAATGGCTTTCTTTAAAGTAAGGAAAGCAGATCAATGCTCACAGCTAGTTTTTACACCATCATTTTCTTATGCAGACTAATGAAATAACTTGTATGGCAGCAAGAATATCTTATAGCAGTATGTAAACATACATAAAAAACTTACTGCACCTGTAACCTAACCTGATCAAGGAAACTGAAAAAAAATAAAAGGATTTTGTTTTGAAACTAAATAATCACATACAATAAGTGCTGAGCAAGAGTGCATATGATGCCATGATGACATAGGCTTTGCCTCCTTTCTGTTAGTTAATCAGTGTATTGTCATATTTTAGGAAATTCTATGCACTTTACTTTTATCCTCAACCCAGTGACTGGACTTTGAATTTTCAATGTGTGTTAACTAGAATCATAGCCACTTGGTGGCTATGATTCTAGTTAGCACACATTGAAATAACATAGTCTGAAATAACGGAAATGAGTAGGTAAAGAAAAATGAAGAAACATTTATACTTTTCTCATTTTCTTTTCCCCTAGACAACATTTAAAGATTATCTGTTCCTCTTTGTTTCCACTAAAAGCTTATCTATATTTCTTGTTTGACTGTTTACACATCTTCCTTCCTGTCTCCTTTTTCTTTGAGCTGTTATAAATGTTACCGCAAACTCATTTACTGTGTCAATAACCCTACCCAATCCCTTCCTCTCCTTAGGCTCACTTGTTCTTACTTTTTCTATGTGAACTCAAAGTTCACATCCTACCTTTCAGACTGGCATTTACCTAATTTTCTGTCCTTCTCACTTCTTCCTTTTCCAGTTAATACAATTTACCTTCCATTGCAGAGCCTCCTCTTATGCAGTGTGTTCTTTTTTATGAGTTTCCTTAAAGATGCATGTCATTGCTCCTTCAAGATAGGTCCATGTTTCCCCATGTCAGTGCTTGTCAATATGCTTTTCAGAAGTCCATATTCTGTCACTCCTCACAGGATGGATAACAAAGTGAAATTTAAAAAAAGAGTCTTGAGTGATAAATATCATTCACCATGAGAAATTGTCATAATTTTATCTTTTTTATCAAGTATTGCCTGACATTTTTAATCTTTTGCAATACTTGATTAACTTCAAACAAAGGAGAGAAATAAACATGAGATCAAGAAATAGCATAATTACAGTTAGTACTTTTATACGATGAGTTCAAATTCTTGTTCTTATTTCTATATTCTTGTTCATATATTAAGGTCTTCTAGGTAGGTATTTCACATCATAGTATCCCTGTAAAGACTGAAAAGCACTTAGCACACTGTGGCATTTCATACTGGCATATGTTCTGTTCATTTCCCACCTGCAGCTATACTTAAGAGATTGCATTTGAGCTGTGTTTTGGTTTGGAATTTTGCTTTTTTTACTGCAGAGACACAAGCGGAATAAATGTATAGGTTAGATTTGTTAGATGAGGAGAACAAAAGAGACATTGGAGGCATGTATTTTGTGAAATGGGTATTGATTTGCTAATAACCTGTTTTAATTGCATGGTAGAAGGAAAAGGAACACAATTATTGTTCTGTGGGCAAAGAGATGCCTTTTTATGTTTGGAAACAATTCCTAACAGAAAAAAAAAGAAAAAAAATATAAAATTTTATGAGCAACTCTTCAAGGGATTTAAATGCAAATTAACCCTGATGTATTCTAAATATGTTTCATGCCATAAAACAAAACCTACTATTAGAGAAAAATAAAACACACTAAAAAGAGCTGCTTCAGCCTTCAAAAACTAGCTAATCAGGTATCACAGCAGTGGAGATTAATCAAAGATGCTTTAATTGCTAGTTAACTGGACTGTATGTTGTGAAATATATTGTATTACTCAATTGTAGCAAGCTGACTGAGAAAAAAAAGACCGCTGGGGTTTAACAGGATACAGATTTTTTTAATGAGGCTGAAATGAAATGTAAAAAAAAAAAAAAATAATAAATCTGTGGGTTGTGGTTTCAATGGGAGGCAACTTACCTCACTTCTTTCTTTTCTTTTCTTTTCTCTTGTTATCCGGAAAGTTCACACCAGCAGGGTTGCTGTGTGGGTACAGAACAAGATAATTGGCCTAAAATAAGGTGGTTCAGTGCTTCTTTAAAGCCGCGGTGCAACCCAAGACACCACACCGCCAGCAAACATTAGCATGTGTTTCAGAGCTAAACAGAGATTACAGCTCTGTGAATTAGAACCAGCTAACTCAATTTTGGCATAAGTTCTAGTGAGCTAAGCAGGGTGTTTTCTGCAGCAGTTCTTTTGGATATAATTTGGTGTCTTTTTTGATATTACTGGTAATTTTTTTTTTCTTGGTGTGTTTGGAGAGAGCTGGATCCCTGACTTTGCTTCCTCTGTCCCATGAAATTTCTTACTGTGAAACTGGGCAGACCCGAAGCCAGATTCAGACGTGTAAGATGGTTAAATCACATGTATAAATTCACCTTGCTGCATTTTGGCCTTCCTTGTAATACCTGTGGGCTGCGGGCACAGCAAGGAATCAAAGAGTGTTTTATGGTATCATTTCTTTCCTCCTTTCCCATTTAATTTGAAACTCAAAGTCTAATTTATAGTCAATGTGCACTAACACTAATGCTCTATAATTCACACAAAATTAACTTCTGCTATGATGGTTCCTTTGAAAGCTATCTTGCAATAATTGTTCAAATTCTATATGCGTAGGAGTAATATAGAAATGTTTTAATTACTTAATATAAAAAAGCAGCGAACCCACAGTCAATTTTCTATATTTTGTGACTTACTGTAATTTTTACTGTAAACTGCACACAAAAAGAGTGCGACACATAGGTCACATAGCAGTGGTGTGTATCGCTCAAGTATCACTACTTTGGTGACCATCTATTTCCTTCACATTTAAGTGCTGTTGTCTGACAAGTTTCTTCAAATATTTCTCACTCTAATCTCTTTTTAATGATATGGTCTACGGTACTGATTTTGCCTTTTAAAAAACGTTTTGTTCTGAAAATTGAGTCAATTTTTTTTCTTCACAGTTTACCAAATTTTTTAATTTATCCATGTCACACTTTTGAAGCTCAGGCATATATTAGAGTACAATAGATACAGTTAAAAGTTATAAAATTCATCCCTATATCAACATTTCCCATTGGTTAACTAAGTGGCTTGATTACAGAATATAAATTTCATTGATGAACAGGAAGGAAATCATTGCCGGGTTGATTATTTAAAAGTATTGATCTCATTTATGAGTGTGTGCATGGAAACACGAAGAATTCATACAAACTATATATGCAGTAATAAGCCCATACAGAAGTCACTGAATTATACAGGAGAATCACAAAGGTGGACATGGGGAATGTTAAACAAAAGAAAATGTTATGTCTGGGGCTTCTAATCAGGTAGTGTTGAAGAAGCAGATGGGAAAGAGATAATCCGATTTTTTGAGTTTATAGCTCCTTAAATGAATCTACTTAGTAAATATGATGAAAACATTAACTTTTTTTGTACAAAATTTGTAAAAGTAGGCATTATCTTAACTAGAAACACAAGTAATGTGTATTTACAGCTGGATCCAACAAGTAGCTGTCCACTCTCAATTACTAAGGAAAGCAATAGAAATTAATAGCGCTTTCCACTGCCACATTCATTCTGGGAAATAACTTTCTACTAGTGGAATCAAATGGAGGCACAAAAACCCCACAATATAATTGAGTCCACTGTGGACTCATACACAATTTCCTGGCTATAATTAACCCAAATAAAACCACATACATTAAGGTAAGTAAGTAGCACTTAGAAACATTGCTTCCACCAATATATTGCCATTCAGAGATTTCTATTTATATTTTACATTCTATTTATATTAAATCTCACTCCAGTTAAATGACTGTGAGACATAGATTAAAAGTAAATAGTTCACAGCTGAATCAGCCCCAGATAAGACCTTTTCAAAATTTTCATGAAGATCTTTTTCTCCCTTCTCCCTATTTCTTAATCTTTTAAAAATCAAGTTTACCAGTCCACAAGCAATCAGTTACCACTGTGTGGAAGTATCCTAGGAAGCTAAAATTTATTATTAAATTTTTGTTAATTCAAGTTTTTTATATGCTCTTTCAGCATAGTTTTAGTAGATATTACTAAAAGGTTAGTTTATATATATAATAACAAAAATATGTTGTCCCCCGAGTCAGGTTTTAAGCATCCTTTAGACTTTCCAGATAGCTGAAATCTATGAAGCTTACTTTTAAAAAATAATCGAATCCTACTGCTACAGTAAATTGGCATTACATTTTTTCTCCTTCTCAATCCAGTGTTTTGGATTGCTGTATTAACTGCCGCTGGTAGTTAATACAGTAGCTCCTGAATGCTTATATAATTTCTTCTTTTGGTATTTTAACTTCTACATCTTCACTTTTACATTTGTATAACACAGAATTAGTACTGTATACCCACAGATGAAATGAATTCTCTTTTCTCTTTTGAGTTAACATAATAAATATGTAATTATTCATACTGCAAAACAAAGTGAGAATTTCCGTAAATACACTAATGCATTGACTGAGTACATTAAATATTCTCTGCAGAAATGCACTTTTCCTGATGGAAAAGGCAATTTTCACTTTATAAAGACAAACTAAAATACTAAAGGCATTTCAGAAAGTAAGTTGATTTCAGCTTCAAAGTTTTCTTTTATGAGGGTTCAGAATAAAATACAAAAACTTTTAAGAGGTATGTGAAATGACATTTGGAAGGAATGGGTTTTGCTTTATAATATATTTTAAGACAAATTGTCTGTTTTTTATCTAATGATGTTTTGATTATTTTACTTTTAAACCAAATATATAAAAACATTCCCTAGTGTTTTAGCAAATCAATATGTTAATGTGGGACAGAGTTTCATCACAGAATTTATGGATAGCTATCTGCAAAATGCTTTTATCATGTTTGAGAAAAATTGTTTGCTACATGAGGACAGCCTCCCCTCCTCCCCAGCAGTACCAAGAAAAGTATGTGGCAGAAAACATCTGGATGGTTTTGTATTATTGTTTTCCTCCAAACTTTCTGTTTATTGCTAAGATCTCTTTTTTTTCCTTATGACAGCTAGTCTCTCATAACTCATGCTGAAGCTTTCAAGGGAGAAGTTCTAGGAGAAAGACTAGTGTGTGGGCTGAGAAATGAAGTCAGAGAGGTAATTGCTTTCAGGCAAGCAGATAGTTCCTAAGATTACTGCACAGTTTACAAGGAAAAAATAAACAGATTTTTATAACTTAAAGGAGATGCACTTGTAGTGCTGTAATGCACTGCATGGAAACAAGAGGTATAAATGTATCATGAATAGTGACATGGCAGTTTTATTTAAGTTTCAGCACAATGGTGACTAGGTGCAAAGATGAAGGTCAATCTATACCATTTTCTTTATCAACTCTGAATCCAGATCACTGCACAACTAGATTTCAGATTATATTTTGACTTGAACAATGAACTGTTACTTTGCTTTTGCTTTTTTTTTTTTCTTTCTTTTTTGGGACAGATAGGAAGAAAGAATGAAGAAAATAAATTTGTTTACTTTTCACATTGTTTATTTTGGGGAATTGCACTTTGAAAGTTGTTTCTGAAAATCCATTGTTATGGGTCACATCCTTCATTTTCACTTCCAACCCCTCTCCCCATAATTTTCTGACCAATAAACTCATTCCTAGATGTAAAACATAAAGTTAGGAAGCCTTGCATTCCCAATTATAAAGCCTGTGATCAGTAGCATCTCCCAGAGAGAACTGAAGACAAGCTGCACAGCCATGTCATTAACCAGCCACACTGGTGAGATGCAGTCTGCTGCCTCTGCCAGACAGACTCCGTGAATGTCTTGGCTGCTGGTATATTACTTTCCCAATGGCTCCTTATGTTCTTCCTTCCATGTTTTATTCAGAGGATCCTTTCAATTCTTGTTTTTATGCCAGAGCTTTATCTTTAACCCTGTCACTCCATTCTTTTATAGTCTCCTATGCAAGAGTCACTGTGTATGTTTCCCCCCCTCCCCACCCTGCCATATTTTCTGACTCTTTTCTTCATTCTCTGGAACCTTCAGTCTTCCTTCCCTTCCAATTTATTTTTTTTTATTCTTTGCCTTTTGAAATGGGGAATCTGGATCAGCTGCTTGCTATTTTTTTCTAGGTCTTCCTTCCATAAGAAGTCATCTATGTTTCCATACTTTTCCATTCCCAAACACCCTCATACTCCCAGCCCCGGAAAAAAACCCCAACCCTCTTTGTTTCTCCTGCTTACTCTTGCCTTTTTCTTCTTCCCTTTCCAGGAGCTGTCATGGGGTCTGTGAGAACTTCACTCCCCTTATGCCACTGTTCGTTCTACACCAGCAGAGAGTTATTTAGGATACCAGCGTCTTAAATTTCATTGAGAGATTGATGGGCTATTAGAAATCTCTGTGATCTATAGCCAAGTACAGATATCCTTGCTAGGGTATTAAATCTTTAAGAACCATGTCCATTATTTTTTTCCCCTTCTGATTTTCTCCTAAGGTAATGCAAGACTATCCATCACTTAACTCTTCATTGCTTTGGTGTTCCTTCACTTGCTCTGCTAAACATTGTCATTGCTACATTTTTTTCTGTCCTTTGCCCTTTTCTTCCCCATGTTTTCTTCAAAACTTTGTTTGCTACCCTTAGTGTGGGGAATGCAGATACAGCTTTCTACAATAGAATATTCATGCATCACACTGATGTTAGTGTAAATGCTGTGCCAACACAGCAGCAGCCCACTTGAATTTATTGTACATTTGTAGTGTTAAGCACAACTTCACTTAAGTGAAAACACTGATTTTATGGTTAATTTCAGAATTTTTCTTTAAAAGCTTTCATGTATGATTAGTTCTTTCATTGTTTCTGGTTTGCAGGAGACCCCCATTTCTCCACCAGGGACGATAAGCAGCATCCAGAACAAGAGTATGTTTGACAGAGCAATCCTGCAACAGTGTACGTCATAGCACAAAGCTGTGACATACAGGCAACTCTGAGTGAGCTTGTTTAGGTACTAGAACAACTACTTTTTGGTATCACAGCTCCCCGAAAAAAAATAAATACATAATTTCTCATCATCTTGTCCTTTTCCCAATTTATACAATGTTAAAAGAAATTATCTGATTTAATTGTGCAATTCAGTATGCATTCATTAAATCTTTCTGTACTTTGGTACATATCTGAGGAAGAATTGCAGTCATCCCTGATGTAATTCCAGTATTGTCTGTAGTCACATACGTAGTTTTACTTCCAGTGTTTTGTCTTTCAACTGATAGATCAACCATCACATGAATTTCTCTGCACTCTTGTCTTGACTGTGGTCATAGAGTACCCATTGTCCCATGCAGAGTTTTTCTATATTCACTAAGTGATCTGTCAAGAATCCTAGCATATTATCCAGAATATTTTATATCCACCTATTTGCAAAATACTCAGGTTTTATTTCTGCAGTAAGGCTTCATAACTTCCTGAAATAAAGGCAAATTGTAGCAATGTGGTTTCCCTACAAGCATCCATAATGACCTGATAAAAAAACCAATCACATAGATGAGATACATTGACTAAATAATATAAAGCCAAAGTATAATCTAATTTAAATAAACTTTCAAATTTATTCTATTTCTATCACCACAATTCTTTTGTAATAGAATTATGTTATAATTGTAACTGTGATTGCATTATAGTTATATTTTTTCTCCAAGTGTTTCTGAAAACTTCTACAGGCAATACAAGAATATGAAAAAAAGACCTGCTGAAATCACTTTGAAAAACCCACAACAAACCTCCACGGCTGTTAAACCACCATTACCAAATGTTCTGTCATTAAGAAATTGTCTAAATCCCTGTTTCTTTCCATGAGAACAGGAGCTGTGAGCACTATGTCTGCTAGAAAAGCAAGATGTGGGTGTTTTGGTGGGCCGTGTATGAGGGAGTTACTTAGTTTTTTGGCTTTTAGAACACAATTTTAAGGTTGAAAAGTTCACCCAATATATGTTTAGCAACTTGAAATACAGGCATCAGATTTTCTCCAACTTTCTTACTTTTATTACAGATGCTTTCAAAGTATAAAATAACTTTAAATAACTTTTTCCTCTTTGCAACATTCCTGCAACATGGGAGATGAATTTACTTTCTACCCCACAAGTTTACGTACATTTTAAATGTTCCCATCTGTCACATTGATGCATTTTTTCTGAAAGTTACCTTCTTCCTTTTCTGTATGTTTTTCATATGTCTCCTCAGTCTTAAATAGGAAAATATTGAATAGTTTTCTTTTGAAAATCCTGCTTTAGGTATTCCTGCTGTTCTGTTGCTGAATTATAGATAGTTTATGGATTTTTTTTCAGTATCACCACAGGCTGTGATCCTGTTTCATCTCACAAGCTAAATGGCATAGAGATTTATTATTTTATTTACTAATTGCTCAAAATTTTCTCACTCATTTATATGCAGTATTTGTGTGGTGAGGCCCTGGCACAGTTTTCCCAGGGGCTTTGGGCAACCTGGTCTAGTGGAGGGGGATGGAAAGTAGATGGTCTTTAAGGTCCCTTCCATCCCAAACAATTCTAGGATTCTATCTCAAATGACAATGTGTATATAGGATTCACTGGAAGCTCATCTCACAGTCAAAACTAGTTTTGTGATAGTGAAAACTAATATACTGGGTGTATATAGGTAAACTACAAGTATAGTTTACAGTGAACTCAATTTTAGATGTCTTTTTGTTTGTCCATACGGATTCTGTATGGCTGCCATTTTTAATATGAAAAATTTTTATATGAAAAGTATAATTGAGAACTTGAGTACCATGGCAACAGCAAACCTTCTAGCACTTTAGGGGAACAGGAATGTTTTATCCTACTTTCATGGACATATCCATTTGAATGTTTGAATAGACTTTTTAATATTGTTTATAGTTCCTTCATTTTCATGTTGTTATTAACTGCTGCTTAGAATATTGCTGTATTCTGAATATCGTCAGCTTTGAATGACAGATTGTAATTTTAAAACAAATTAAGTAATTATAAAGATTAGGCTTTTTCCTTTAAAATTCATACATTTAAAATGAAAAATGTTTAGACTCCATGCTTTTCAGTTTTAGGCATGGCCTTTGCATTATTATTTAGTTCTTATATGCTATATTCTTGTGAAATTGTATATTTTATTTACTCAAGGTCTTATAGCAGATTTCAATAACACTTCCTTATTTAAGAGAAAAACCCAGTAGTCATCTTGGAGGTAATTCTCCTATTCAATATGCTATTACTTAGTTTATCTATCAAAATCCCTTTGAAAGTATAATATACATTCTCAGGAAGAATAACCTTGGGCAATATTTTTTTAAATTATGCCACAGTAAGCCACATGACTGAACAGTGTGTATATTAAAGAAGTTGCATGTTGATAACATTTGCCCGAGGTTGTAAGATTTTGCATATGTTAACAAGTCTCTGTTGTGAATCCCTGTCTAATAAAAACAGTCTTTGACACTTCGAATCTTGTTCTACAATGCTTGCTATGTATGCTAACATTGTAGAGGAATTGGCATGATTCTTTAATACTGCTCTGCATATTTGTTAGGTGAGATAGACTTTGCATATATGATAAATTGGTAACAACAGCTTGCTTTTATTGATAAAATGTTTATGGCTTAACGATATTTTTACCGAGATGCAGAAAGTTATTTATGCAACGATCATAATTCCAGTTTGGTCTGGGTACGAACCCTATTTGCCTCCATTTTACCAGATAATATTCTACGTGGACTCATTTCTAATATATTAATTTGAACAGAAGTATGACACCAATGTCTAGGACTTTGGCCATCATTTGTATAAAGATGTTCTGAGACCATGCACAAGACAGACTGAGACCTAGAGCTATATTTTCTGTCACAGAAATGTTCTAAGTTGTCCTGCCTGACTTTTTCAGGTAACAGCAATTTTATGAATTTGGATTGACACAACATGCTAATAGTTTTTTGAGCAGATGACTGTGACAGGTTTCCTAGTTTCTGTATGAACATTGCGAAGAAACCTCGGGCTTTTGTGATGATATCTTCTGCCTCTTGTGAAGCCACAGGCTTTTTCTGATGAGACTAGACAAAGTTGTTGTGAGAGTTTTGACATAACTTTGGGTGCCTTGTGACTGTCTTATCTTCAGAGGTTTTTTAAAAAGGCTATATTTCAGCTCCATTTCTAATCCATCTGAACCATATTACAGGTTATGTATTTTGTCTTATGTTTTCACTTTCACAAGATAATGACTTTTTTTTTTTTTTTGAAGTATTATATTCAGAGAAGCTATTAGACTCATTCAGATAAACTGATTGTTTAAGGTAGTTCAGTCAACATAAGTTATGTATTTCTGATTCTGATATTTGTGTGTGTGGAACAGAAGATATTTGTAATAGCATAAAAGTGACTTTGTATCTCTGTATTGGGCACTACAAATTGAGACCATTATGGAAAATCCAGAGAATATTTCTGCATGTTTATGGTAAAAGCTGCTTATTCAACAAGCATGGCCATTTAACCAAAGAGAATCTTATTTTTAAGAATTGTATTACTGCACTTCAGCTTTACAAGGTAAAATCCATTCCCATTAGTTTATGTTTCTCTGTGGCACAGAATATTTATCTTTCCTTATCAAAAAATAGAAAAAGCCAGTGACTTTTACAAGCAAGTATCGTTCCAACCTCTACAATTCTGTTATTCTGTGATTCTGTGATTGTCTAGGGGTATGCTGGGATAACTGATGACACAGACTTCCCATTAAGTTTAAAAAAAAAGTAAAAATAAAGTGTGGGCATTCCATGAGCCTGGATCTCTACTTCAGAAATGCATTTGAGCTTAGTTTCATTATGATAATTTTAAAAGAAAAAATTCCTACCACCGGCTGAAGAGCTCTTGGTCAATAGAGATTAAATATAATTTGACAGAAGAGCTAAAGAGAGATTTTTCCTTATCAACTACTCATCATTGGTGCTGTAGGGATAAAAGAAGTTTTAGTAATGATACTCAACTTGACAGCCACACTGGGCAGAACACAATGAAGAGGTTTTTTAAAAAAGTTTTAAAAGTTGTTTGTTTGTGTTTTAACTGACTTATTTTTTCTTTTTCAGTTTCTGTCACCAATAGTCAGGTAATGAGTCAGATGAAGCAAATTAAATGTCTTTTAATGACTTAGTTTTGAGTAAGATCTTTAAATTTTCTGGTGAAGTAAATTTTATGACAAACTAAGGGAGTATCCTGAGATTCAAGATTCATCCTTAAATGGTTATCTGGGGGAAAGTGACACATTTTTTCTAGTTTACAGCACCTCATGCATAAAGCCAGAAAACAACTTCTGCCAGGACAATGCAGAAACTAGATTCTGAAGTCTTTTATTAAAAAAACCAAACAAACCAAAAAACAAAAAAACCCAAAGCCTTGTTAAAGACAATTGTGTATTTCCCAACAAAAGAAGTGTCCTGAATCCAGCATTTGGTCTTTTCTGGTGGTCAAAAGGGTCAGACCCCCTCCCTTTTATGAGAGACACAGAGGAAGAGCTATGCTCTGTGTGGTTAAAGTTTTGGATTCTGCAGAGAAGTGGGGATAAGTGGAATGCTTGCACTATATCCTGAGATAGATTGACTTTTTTATGTGACAGCAATTAAGCCTGAGAGACAGTAGAAAATTGAGAAATGGCAGCATTTTGTCCTTATGCCAATCACAGAATTTCATTGCCTGAAGACAAGAAATCAGAAGCAAGATGTTGCTGTTCCTGGGTAATTTCCCTAATCATAAAGACTTATGTTCTTATTTTCTCTCCTAATGTTTCCATGGCTCTTGTTCCCACAACTGCAGCGTTATGTTAATTTCCTGTAGGAGGCAGGAAGGGGAATACACAGAATTATGAACTCTAAATATGAAAGCAACTCATTTGTTTTGTGATCTTTATCAACTGTCATTAAATTATTGTATGACAGAGAAAGTAAATGTCCAACATGAGAACTATAAAGAGATATTTTTGTTCCAGGGTGTGGTAGGTTTGCAATGTGACTTCCTTAAGAAGCAGCTAGAAGTTTGTCAAGGGTCCAACAAAGCAAATCCCAGATGGTCTCCCAAGGCCAAACTCCCAAACCCTGTTGCTGACAAGGCTGGCTGGGCCACTCAGCTCTGGTCACAGACCTCTGGGAATCACTTTTTAGAGAGAGAAACACAAACAGCCACAAATTGCCACAACAGAAGGGAGTGAGAAGATGTGAAACTTTGCAGACACCAAGGTCAGTGAAGGGGGGAGAAAGAGGTGCTGAGAGAAGATTCCCTGCAGCCTCTGGAGAATACTATGGTGAAGTGTGTGTCCCCCTGCAGCCCATGGAAGACAAAGAGACTCCACTTGTAGCACATGGAGAGGTACCTGGGCCAGGCAGGAGCCCACCATGGAGCAGGTGAAGAAATAGGGAAGAATCTGTGACCTACATTGGAGCAAGCCCCTGGCAGCACCTGCAGCCCATGGAGAGAGATAAGAGGCAGAGAGGGAGAGGGAGAGACAGGTTCACACAGGAGCAGGTTTGCTGAGGGGGTGCTTGTGACTCTGTGGGAGACCAGGCTGGGGCCAGCAGTCTGGGACTGAGAGACTGAGACATTCTATGAGTTTACAACTCACGAGGGACTGAAGCTTCCATTCCTTGCTTCCCTCCCTCCTTTCGCCTGTGCCATCCCAGGGAGGAGAAACATCGTGAATAAAGTTCAGTCTGCAAAGAAGGGAGGGGTGGGGTGGGTGGTGCTTTAAGAGATGTTTGTNGGAGAGACAGGTTCACACAGGAGCAGGTTTGCTGAGGGGGTGCTTGTGACTCTGTGGGAGACCAGGCTGGGGCCAGCAGTCTGGGACTGAGAGACTGAGACATTCTATGAGTTTACAACTCACGAGGGACTGAAGCTTCCATTCCTTGCTTCCCTCCCTCCTTTCGCCTGTGCCATCCCAGGGAGGAGAAACATCGTGAATAAAGTTCAGTCTGCAAAGAAGGGAGGGGTGGGGTGGGTGGTGCTTTAAGAGATGTTTGTACTTCTCATTATCTGACTGGTTTCTCTGCGTGTGTAGTGTAATAAATTAGAGACTTTTCTTTCCTTTATTCTGTGTTGAGCCTATTTTGCCAGTGACACTAATTGCAGAATGATCTCTCCCTGTCCTTATCTTGACTCCAAAGCCTCTTAATGTATATTTTATCCCCTGTCCAGCTAAGGGGGTAGTGATAGTGTGGCTTTGATGGGAGTTAAGCCTCCAGCCAGGGTCAAACCACCACACAAAAGGTTCTCACTTCAGCCTGTACTAAACACTAGCCACAAGGTTTCCTTTATGGACTTGGCCTCTGATTTTTACCCATAGATCTCAACCTGTTTATCACCTCTCTGGTGTACCTTCTTAGCTAGATATTACTATTCTGAAACAACTCCTAAACCTCACATACCATAGCCTCATATAAATTATATATAATGTTTTTAATCCTTTCTTTGCCAGTGGGCTTTGGCACAGATATGTTTGTATTTTGCATCACTAGTAAACCAAATTTCAATGTTGCCAGTCATTCATAACTGTTCTAAATAAACCAAGAATCAAAAATAAGCCAACTCTTCAAAAATTCTAACTCCAATGATTTGTGAAGTTTAACAAAATGAAATATGGTATTCCAGACTAAACCCCAGACTACCCTCAGGCATATCAAATTAAAGGTTTGTCTACATAATATACAGAAGAGTTTTAGATCTTAATTGATTTAGAAGAGATTTCTCTCCTGAATTCTGACTTCATTGCTTAGCTACACACAGACATTCTCCATTCATATTTGTCAATTTTGGTACTCTCTGAAAGATGTGATGAGGATAACTCACTGTAAAAAGGTACATTCTCTGAAGATTACTAGTTGAAGACATGTCATTACTTTTCCTGTGTTTTTCCATGCCATCGCGAATAAGCATGTAAAATTAAAAGATCCCACAACTGCCATAGAATCCTAGGTCTGAGTCTTAAAATAGGTTTTGGTGAGATGATTTAGAAGAAATCACATTAAATGAACTTATGCTTTAATAGAAATTTCTGGATGTTTGCTGTAAAATCTAACTTCCAAAATTATCATTACAATATATCACTGTGGCCAAAGAAAAAGGAAGTGTTTTTAATCTTACATATGTTGGTGATAAAACTATCCATGGAATATTAAAATGTAGCTCCTGCTTCACAGAACACCAAATAAACAACTGCATTAGTTTGGAGGTTTCTGAGAGTGATAGATTCAGGAGTCTTTGTGAAGTCAGAATGCACAACTTCATAGGATTTTTTTTTTCTAATTGGGGAAAAAAAGTAATGTAACATTTCACAGCATCAGCAGAAAACATGGTGCTTCATTAAGCTCTTCATCCCTTGTATTCTGCTTCCAATAGTGTTTTCAGATCTTGCTGTAACTTCAGTACTGATTACACTGCTCAAAGCCCAGGGCTGTCTATCAGCCAGGTCTCCCTTCAAGGCAGCATTTTCACTCATGTAGCATTAGATGGAGATTTCCCAGAATTTATAGCTCCTCCCACATGCCCTGGGGCATCTGAGGATACAGCAGCTGGATGTAATGAGCTGTAGGGAGAGAAGGAAAAAGAAATCTCTGTTCAGAGTCTCTTCTGCCTCTGTACTTTCCTCATGCCCTGCATCTGTGTTAACACTTTCCAGTCCTCCCACATTTTATTCCCATTTGTGTCTCCTAAAGTCATGAGGACCAGGATATAGGCAGTGACCTTTCCTTAATGGAGTTACTTCTAAAGGGCTGGTTCTCTCTCCTGTGATTTGGAACTACAGTGAACAAGGAATCTCAACCTTCCCTGTGCTAAAACTATGAAAGAATTTAGACATGAGATCAGTTCTAAGAAGTGAACTCCAGTTTTTAACTAGTCTATGGACATCATAGTTAAACTGAATGAGAATTTACTAAAAACTGCTGAAGAGGACAATATACAAGTAGTTCAACACATATAATGAAAAACAGTATTGCCAAAGGCCACCTAAGAATTCAGTATTCTGTAATTAAAATATGAACAGCTGTACCAGTTTAGTGCCTGATGCTTACTCAGCCTTTGCAGAGATTTTAGATGGGAACAACTCTTGCACTGAAGAAAAGACAAACACAATGGAAAAGGACACGGAGATGATTTTGCTTTTCAACTCAGCTTTGGACAGAAAAATAAAGGTATATAGAAGCAGTCTTCCAGATCTCATTCAGTGCCTGATCTATGAGATTACCCTTCCTCTTAATCTGGCTATCAGATTTTTTCCCCTACTATTACCCTTAACATGACCTCTAAGGTTCTATTAAGCACATACTGAAATTTATTTTAATTGTTACAACATAATATGGTACAGAGGAGAACATTTTGATGAACTGTGGATAAGCCTTCTTTGTTCTTATGAAAGAATGTGATAGTGTGTTTCATTTAATACACTCTTCCATAATAGTCTTTTTAAGGGATGTAATTAAGATTAGTGACTAGCTTTTCCTGAGCACCAAAAATAAACTGCACATACATTTACAGAAAGAGGCAGCAAAAAAGGCTTTTTATTGCTGGTCTTTTTCTAACTGTGACATTTTATGGGGGTTTATGCGTTAATATATTATGTGCTTTCTCTTTCTTCAACATTAACCATTTTAGCATCCTACCACAGCAATGGTGGTTATGGAAATTGTGAAAGTGAAAAATACAGTAAGTACTACTTTTATTTGTTGTTCTAAATCAAAGATAAAGATATAAGTAAAATTTAAAAAAATCCTTTGGTCCCAATCTGAAGCCTTTCTTTTTCATATGTACCTTAAATCTAGAGCTTTCACTAGGTATATAACAACAGTCTGATGAATAAGAAGCTTTGTAAAGAGTTTAGATCCAGGTGAGTCATAGCTCTGAATCATACAAGACCATAGTATCAAATAGCTTTCCTCCTGCAGTATATACTGGGGAAAACCCCAGGAAGGACGGAAGGAAAGAAGGTTGGAAAGGTAGATGGACAGACAGAGGAAAGGAAAGGAAAGGAAAGGAAAGGAAAGGAAAGGAAAGGAAAGGAAAGGAAAGGAAAGGAAAGGAAAGGAAAGGAAAGGAAAGGAAAGGAAAGGAAAGGAAAGGAAAGGAAAAGAATCAGTCTTCTCATTTTACTACATTTACATATTAAGAAAACATTAATATCCTGTTATAGTCCTCCTGTGAATCTGTAGAAATCCCACAAATTAGATTACTGACCTTAATATATGTTAGCAGAAGGCCTAAGGAAAATAGATAAAGGAGGAATCCTTAAGGAAAATTTTGGGTTCTGTCCTCAGCGTTTAAGGGAAATGTTCCTCAAAAAGCTGTTAGCTAGGAGGAAACCCAAAGATCAAAAGGAAGCACAAAGATGGAACTTATGGAGCTGTTTAGCTGTCATATGATAGTCACAGGGATTCTGTAACATCTAAAGATCTCAGATGGGTTTAAAGAACCCCAAGCAGTCTGCATGAAAAAAGCTCCTGGTTGTGACAGGAAATAAAAGAATAGGGTATGTAAACATTATAATTCTGCCTCCACTTCTTAGTGCACAATTATTAACATTCTGTGTTCACAAGTAAGCAATATGTGCACCATATTTATTTTTTGTTAAAGAAGAACACTACCTCTGCCAAAAAAAAAAAATATAGAATAACCACTGTCTAGAAAGGTGAGATAAAAAAAGTTTAAGGTATTAATTGCCTCATCAAATATTCTATGAACAGTTCTTTAAAAAAAACTACTGAAGTTTTCTAATATATTGTTGTTTTCCTAAAGTCATAGTAGCTTTCAGGACAAGATAACCATCTTTTATTGTCTGAGTAGGTCTATGTAATATGAGTAAAAGAAAGATGAACTCTTTGGGAATTGACTTATAAGTTTAAAAAAAAAAATAAGAAAAAAATTGAACTGGACAGTATTATTTATATTCTAAAATGAAGACCAATTTTGCTTTGCATCTAAACTCAACAATAACAGAACCATTATTTTTTTATTTGAAATCCATGTTTCCTCATGGAATTATGATTTGTAGCAGCAAGTATGACTTTGAGATCATTTTTGGTCACTTGAACTAGTATTAATATGTTATATTCTCAATCTTTTCATTAGTTTTACTGTAAATAAGGTATACTACGACTAATGTTGTACTGTTAAAAACTGAGCGAGCCAATACTTGACAATGTGCAGTTCTCCCAGTTGATATTTCTGACCTGTGGCTTTCCATCTTGAACTGGTGGAGGAATTGATGTGTCAGTCTGGTGAAGACACTGTAGGAGCTGAGTAAAAGTTAGTGTTTTTTTATACTTTATTTAAAAAAAGCATATTTCTACCCAGAAGAAATTTTCTGAGTGAACGGCCACCTGAGGACCTGTGTTAGCAGCAGCTGAGGAGCAGTGCTTTCACTCGTTTTTCATAGTCTTGGTTGCCTACTTACAGGGACTATGAATCTCCAGCTTCGGGTTGCAGTTTAACATTACATATCACCTAGGGTAACTGCAAGCTGCTGCTGCAAGTAGGATCTGGGTCTAGACATTGAATCAGAGCGTTGCCTATTACACTACAGGTATCAAATTCTGCTTTTTGCCCAGAACTTTATACACATCAGTGATGATACATGGAATTAAAACCCAAAGTCCAGTTTCTCTGACCTCAACTTTTTAAGAGAACTTTGAGAAAATTCATCTGATAAATTCCATAAGTACAACCAGTCTACTAAACAAACACTTTTTATAGATTGAGAGGTCACAGGAGTTATTATATAGCATGCAAATATAATTACGTATATGACTTGATGTTTATTATATATAGTTTTCATTGTGTATGTTAATTATATGTGTTATATATTTATATATATATGTGTGTTATATATGTGTTGTTATATATGTGTTATATAACATATATTAATAATGTTATATTATGTGTGTATGTTAATATATGTCAAATCGCATACTTTTATGTTATTCCATATTTTATAAAATCTTGCATTAAATAAACATTTAAACAGATTACATATTATACTTTAAGTCTGTGCACGTCTTCTGAAGATCCAAGGTGTAGTAAACAGGGATTTAGACTGTCCATTCATTTTTTAAATTACTATAATCTGTAAATATCTTCTTCCTGCTATAAATATACTAAATATTTAAGCAAACATTTTACTTTTGATCTGTTCTGCTCATTTTGAAACAAGATGGTCACCTTCATGAGAATGACAAGCAACGACAGGTAAATAATTTTGATACATGAACAAGGCATTTTCTGTAGTTGCAAATTTAGCCTCAAATTGTCTGATCTTCCTTTTTCAGGAAAAAGGAAGACCAGATTTGTCTACTTACTGAGTAAGTAGACAAATATTGCACAAATGAGTAAGCAGAAAAAGTAAGCACCTCTGGATGAATAGCCCAAAAAGTCTGTATGATAAGTTCCACATTAGGACTTGCTCTAGGTGCTGATCATTACGCAGGTACGGAGAGACCACTGTTAAGAGGGCTAGAAAGAGCAGAATGATCCTTGGGGACAGGAACACTATAGTTAAAGGGCTGTAACTAACTACCAGTGCATATATTTAGCACAGCTTTTCTGCCACCGTATTAATGATTAATCATCTATGCATATGATCATGTGTAAATGCAGTGGCTTCACAACTTGTTGAGAAAACTCTTGACACTGACCCAGATGAAATAAAATTACAGGAAAATTTACCTCTGAGGAGATCTGTATTACATTTCATAGTGGTTTGCCTGGACTGCAGACCAAAAGCCACAGGACAAACTATTCTCCAGGACTTAGGAAACCCTGGATGCATGAGCATATTCAATGAGCACTCATATTTAGTGGCAGATGTCACTGAAATGGCATGTGGATAAATGTTTGAAGAGGAGGCAGGCTCTGGAGGTGGCCACTCAGAGTATTGCAATACTCTAATTGCAATAATAATGGGCAATTACAATTAATAATTGGTAGCCATGGGGACGGGAGTAGGCAGGGTAGCTGAGAGGGCAGAGCACCAGGTCATTCCACAGGCATGGAGGCATGACCCTGAGTGGTTAGGTGGTGTGAGGTGAGGTTAGCAATAGGTAATATATGTGCCATACCAGAGGGAAACGAGCAGTTCAACAGGCCAAAGGATTTGTAGAAGAGGTATTTTTGCAGTAAAACCCTTTTTGTCGCAAAGAAAAAGCTGCCTGAATCGCTTTCAGAGTAACTTAGCAACACTTTCATTCTGTCTTCTATTTCTTTGAGATAATATCTCCTTAAAGAAATATTCTTAGTTAAACTTTCTCATCTGGGCTCAGTTACAATCCCTAGCTCAGGCCATCTGTCATCTAGCTCCTCTGCTCATACTGAAGAAACTGACCCCAGAAGTAAAATCTGAAGACTCTTAAACTTTGGAGCATATGGCATCTGAATCTGATTTTTATAGCTCAAAGCAATCACTACTGGTAGCTCATCTGGGTTATTTATTGCCCAAATACCTTCCATTTGTAAGTATATGCTTAAGTATATGAATACTTCCTTTTAAAAAATCTTATTATCCACCTTATTCCCTTGAGGCACTCTCCTGTTTATCAACATTCTGCCCTTGCAGACCTATATGTCGAAGAACCAAGAGCAAATCATGCTATCTTAAAAGGAATGTTCAATACTATGGAATTTTAAAATTAGTTGCAACCTTAACTCCAAAATTACTTGGTTTTGACAAGATCCATAAAAGGATCCAAATACAGCTTTTATGATTTAATATATCAGAAATCCTTGAGTTTATTTGGCATGATTCGTCTTAAATGGTCCTGTCTTAAAAACACATTTCAACAGTAGATTGATCCCAATGGCATTTTACCTATTGGGTTATCAGGTAAAAATTAAAATATGCTATTATGTATCTTCCAAATGGAGTGCAGTGCTTTAGGCATTTCAGCTTGTTGGAAAATGGTACAAACAATATCTGTTTTGTAAATGTCTTTTTTAATGGAGTGCTGAACAGTGTGTGCAAATGTTAACATAAAGGAATATAAAACATATGGAGAATTATAAAAAATATGCATGCGTGTTCATAATAGGTATTTCTACAAAGGATTTGGTCTCAGAATTGGCAAAGGGTTTATAAAATCCATTTTGATTTTATTTTATTCTGTGTTTTGTTTTTCTTCTTTTCAGTCCCACAAATGTTTTCTGCCCTATTTTTGAGACAGTTAAACTTCTCCTTTAATCATATTGCAAAGTTATAATTCTGGGGGTTTCAGTGCCTAATTTATTTTTGTGGATGGACACATTTTCCTCTTGCCCCCTGCAGCTAACAATAATAATTTCCATGCAGTAATGAGGGCAGACCTGATTAAATGCAGCCTTCCCTCCTGCTAAACTCAGCCAACAACTTGCCCCTCAGAACGTAGAGAGTTTTTCTAGATTTTTTTTTCCAACAGCAACAGAGAATTTTCTGATTAGATACTTACATTCTTGTCAGGAATAGGTACAGGAATAGATGAGTTATGCGTAGCACTGCCAATTATGGTTTTGGGTTTGGACATAAAATTGTGTCATCGTAGCAGGACTCTACCAGGAAGCCTCCTTCTGTACTTAACATCTCTATCAACTTTGCCCTATTCTGGAGACCAGCTGTGCTTCATAAGATGCTGCAATGCATAGTCTTGTCTTTTACAACTGAATCTTTTAGTCCTAGAGGAACTGTGTATTGTAATGTTGCAGACATAGTAGAATTAGTATGCTGTACTGTGAGGAGAAAGGATAGAAATGTTAGCTTAGTCAAGCGGTACATTTCTTCTGGGCCATGTGGTATAAGTGCTTCTCTACTCCTTATTGTTTAGAATAGAAGTCTGGAAAAGCTCATCAAGAAATAAGACTAGCAAAGTTACAATGGTATGAAGAAATGGGCTAAATTCTCTTATAGAGGAAAAATTTAGTACCTCTAAAGTTATTGAAGTGTCCATGGAAATACTTGTTTGATTTTTGGTAATGCTTATGGAATATCAGTACTGCAGCAAATAAACCCAACCTAATGTCTCTGTGTAATTCTCAATCCCATTCTTCAAATTTACAGAATTACATTTGATTCCACAGAATGTTCCCGGATAGAAGAGGTTCTGTCCCCATAATGAAAGAATAATTATGGCAGAACTCTTTCCAGAAATATTTGCCTGAATGTTTGAATAGCCCTTTTTTTTTTCTTTTTTTCTACAGTAGGACACCCATCAAAGGATTACTGTAAACACATGTTTAAAAACCTTCTGTACAGAAATGATATACTTTTATGGGGTAGAAGTAAGTCCATTGTAGGAAGTCAAAGTACTGTATGAAAAAATAGCAAGGCGTTTTCCAAAAGGCCACAACCTAAAATCTTTCATATAAACTAACATTTTTATGTAGCAAAGTGAACCTGAGAGTTGTTCACATATTAATATAAGCAGGATATATACTAAGTTAATTTGTTATTTTCACAGATATGCCAAAAAACCTCTCTATGAGTGCAGACAGCTATAAAGACACATATATGTGATAATATGGGTAAAAATATACAGGTTTTTAAACAATATCTATTACTGTTTTGTTAAATAGTATCTGTTTAATCTCAGAACTATTCATAGATGCTTACAGAAACTTATGAACTTTACCCACAATCAACCTTTTTGCTCCCAGACTTCTACAGATAATCTCTGAGAGAATAATAGTTACTGTAGATAGCAGTACAAAATATTTCACTGTCATGGTGTGCTCAGTGCTCTCACTCTTTATTATTTAACCTAAAATCTAAGACTGATTAACAGCTTAAGGATCTTTAATTTGATAGCTGTATTGGATACCTCCTTCTAGTGGGGAGTAAAGTCTGCATGAGTCTCCAAGGCTTACTCAACCAAAGATCCATCTTAATATAAAAAAACACATCTGTTTATATTGGCAGAAGCCATCCTTGAGAAGCTGCAATGGACTATTTTGTCTTGACCTTTGTAATGAAGGAGCACCTAACAGTGCCAGGGTACTGACCTTTTTGACAAGTCCTTGCTAGTCATTCCTCATGGATCTTGACACAAAAATAATATGAGTTAGTTAATATATGTGTGTATATATATATATGTACATGTCTATGTAAATTCATGTCTATGTATATGTAACTGTGCACATATATATGAATTTTAGATACATGTATATGCAAATATAAATGATACAAATATATATAGTAGAAATTACTATAATGGCTAAGGTTTATTTGTTAAAATTAAAGTAGATCAATGCTTAAACTGTAGCAGCTTGAAGCAACAGACCTGAAGGATTAAAAATTAATTCTAGATAAGTCGTTAATGAACTTGGCCTCCTTGTTTGGATTTTGGGGTTTCAGTTTCTTTAAAAATACAAACACTTCGTAAGACTATAAAAAATACCAGCAGTACCAGCACAGATATATTGCTAGTAGAACTATTGCTTGTAATATCTCAAAAAAAGATTAAAATATCATGACTTGTTTCACTTAACAAAATAAATTCACAATAAGAGAACTTCTCTATGTAACTACATCAGATAGATAAACTCCAGGGAAGCAAAGGATGTAGTCTAAAACTAATGTTGACACATGAACAGATGTAAAAAAAAAATGGTCCGGGAATAATTCTGTCCTGAAAATTAGAAGAAAAAATATACAATTTGGAGGAATATAACTTTCAAAAAGGATAGTAAGGGGAAAGAAAACTTACTTATCTTGGAATCTGATATGGTACTGTAAAACAAGATTTTATTATTTGGTTACATGAAATAGAGGAAAACTAGAAGAGAATGCCCTTTGCACACCTAACTCCAGAATGTTTTTGTTCTATTTTCATTAATTTTCACATATCAATAGATAATTTTCAGTATAGAAGCAAACTAATAAACAAACAAAATGTCCTGTATGTTCTTAATAAAAATGTAGAACTCCTGTGGAACTTCTGAACTCTGATCTTCTCTAGCCAGAAATTTTCCTGCTTCTAGCGGCACCTTCTTGGGTTACCCACTCTTTCTATAAATTTATAGGGTAAAGAAAAACCTTCCAAAGGACTGTAGCTACAGTATTGATCAATTCTGCTCGTGTTCTTTGAAGCTTGGCTTGCTTTTAAGGTCTGACTTTGGTAGTTCCATGCTTCAGATGCAAGAGTTTTATAGTAGGGTTTGCTTTCTCTCATGTACATAAGTGTCACTCTCCAATATCAGTATGTTTTTATTGTTTGTTATACTGTTAAGAATGCAGAAACATATTTTACTTAATTACTTTCCCACAATGGGTTTGAAAATTAGACTCAAATTCCGCCTTTTATGCTACACTTAAGGGTGCTGTGGATAATGAAGCAGAAACAAGAAAAAATCAGTTGGAAAACAAACAAATAAACAAAGCCAGGATGAAATCGAAAACAGTGAGAATGGCAAACCATTATTACTCAGGGACGGATGACAGTGAAATATGAAATTAATTAGAAAAAAATGCATTATTTAGGCTTCTAAATTTCATGTTTTCTATTTTGATCCCTCCTACTAATTCTTTTAGAACAAAATTATTATTCTTCCAACAAAGCACACCTAAAATTTCAGATTTCAGAGAGACATGATTTAAGAATTATTTAATAAACTCAGTTTTTGTGGTAGCATTTCTAAGAAGCCTCATGCCTTGAAAATATTCTCTTTGCTATAATAAATTTGTAACATCCTGAGGTGTGGAAGTGTAGCCTCAGCCACCAGTCAAGTGGCATACACGCATGTAAAACCTGCCTAACCTAGGTTATAGAAACATGTGACACCTGTCTTGGCCTTGCTGTGGCTGGTTCGTGCTGCTCTTTTGGTCATTTGTGTTGCACATAGTTGTTCCAGGCATGGCAATGCCTCTTCTGGATGCTCCTGTGAGAGTCTGAGCCTCGCTTTAGACCTTCCTCCTGTTCCTTTCTCTGTCTTGTAACACGAGAAGCAAAGAGATTTCTGTGACTGCTTGCAGCCACAATATTTCTGCTGATGATTTAAATGCTGCTCAAGAGAAGGACTATTATAAAGCAATATGTATGCCCAAGAATCGTGACTGGTGCTGGATCAGGGTCTGAAGATTGTGGGGGGGTGTTCTGATGGGGACATGCATTGCTCCAGGTTATATACATAGAGGAGTACATCATGTCACCTCTTGTTCTGTCTTGGTAAGGATGACAGACAGATGCAGCCTTAAGTCTTCATGTCTGATATTTAAATTGTATCTAACGAGGAGCTCTCCTTTTGATTGAATAGCATTGGCATACATTTAATGTAAGGCTTATTTCAACTGATGAAAGAACAACAGGTAGCCAGGATCATCAGGAAGTCTAGACTTGCACACAGGAAGACTGGCAAACTTCATGACCCTTTTTAAAATGTCAGAGAGAAGGATATGCATACACAAGGAGATGGTTCAATTATATTGGATGCAGAAGAAAGGCATGAAAAAAGTGCCCAAATGTTACAGTTAAATTAAGTCTGCACATGCACAGACACACCAAAATAGTTGGCAAGGTATTTTAAGCTAGTCAGACCATATGGCCTCCTTAGCAGTGCACAATGCTTTTTGCTGTGTCTCACTTACTGCAAAAGAAAATTGTAATTCTGTGTGTGCCAGATGTCTTGTCAATCAGCCAGTTTCACATTGAACAGCATTGTCTACCTAAACTTGACATAAACACAGTGGCACTTTTCACTGAGTAGCCAGGACCTTACCATGAAATGGCAGGCAACCTTATATCATTCCTGGTGGACAGACTTCCTTTGAAGGGAATTTTTTTTTGTAATTGCAGGAAGAAAATGATTAACTTGTAAAGCAATGACAGAAGCATACAGGATGAGCATACTAATATTTTTTTTTCTATTGACCAGTGAATTTACTAATATTTATGTATATTTACTGGTGCTTTTTCTCAAAAGTTCTGGCCACTGTAGTGCCACTGTAGTTCTGTAGTGCTGTTCTCAATTAATTTACCTAAGATAAGGTATAATAGGTGAGCAGTATGACAGCTTTGGGTCTAAGGGCCAGGGAGGGTGGGTGGTGTGGAGTATTACCTCAGTACTAAACTCCATCCCTTACCCATTCTGCCTGGAAACTCCCCTGTACCTGTCTCATGATCCACAACCAGGTAGACCAGTTTGGCAGAGGCTAAATCCCCTTGTGTTCCAACCGGACCTCAGAACACTCTGGGTGGTTGGGGGCGGCTGGGCTTAACCCCTGAGTGAGGTCCAATTAGGTGTTTTGTCGTGACTAGGTTCTTATAATTCTTGGGAACAGAATTAAGACTCAAAACAGAGTCAAGTGTACATTTTACTTTATTTAGCCTATGACAAGTGTGCAAAAGAGGGGGGCAGAGAGGGAGGGAGGGAGGGAGAGAGATGACGATAGTTACCACCACGAAGCTGCGGCTTCGTCAGTGTGATGTCTTCAGGTGCGATGGGGAAGTGTTCTTCCACGATGTCTTCCGATGCGGCGGGCAAGCATTCTTCGATGACTTCAGGTGGTGTCGAAGCATCTCTTTTCCTCTTCGTCGTTGTGTCTTTTATAGTGCTGCCCGGGAATTTATTGCCCAATGTTGTCCTTGAGGAATTTCCAGTTCCCCTTTACTCCCCACTCCAACTCCAGGTGTGGGATATCGTTGTTAGTGGTGATAGCCTTTGCCTTTGATGCTTTTCAGACTCCTTTGTTAAGGCTGATAGTAGTGCTTTGCACAGGAATGTAGGGAGAGCTTGGTCAAGGTCTGACAAGCTCCCTTTTGTTCCTTTTTGATGGGGATGAATAACCAACAGTCACATTTCTTTACAACCTGATAAATAATTCTGAAGGGACCATTATCTAAATACAGAGAAATTTTGCCTTTCAGTATCTTGGTAATCAAGACTGTCTTCCCAGATAACAACATGTACACATTGGAGAAATAGAGAAGTCAAAGCTTGTTTGTGAAGTAATTAGGTACTTCACAAAAGGAAATTCACATATTCCTCAAGTCTTCATTGTTTTCTGTAGGGTTTTTTTAACTAGTTTTTAACTAGCATAGTCATTTTTGAAAGAAAAAAAAATGTTTTTAGTAGATCCAGTCACTTTGGAATTACAGCCATAGTCACAAAAAACACATGCAACATATTCCTCACTTTCACTGCAGGCATTAGCTATCCTCAAGTGGATAAATCTAAATGATCATTAATTTTTTTAAAGATAAAATGATACTGCTCAAAAATCGGGTATTTTTACAAAGTAATAGAAGTTGCAGACCCTGGATGAATCTGTAGCTCGAAATATATCTTCATTTATGAGCATTCTGGTTAAAGAAATGACTGAGAAAGTCAGGAAGTGGCAAATCTTCCAATTGGGAAACACGTTTTTCTGATGATCTTAAACTTCTGGTAGAGGTTTACTCTTCATCCTCTCCCTAAAAGAGATGAGAAACTGTATGCTTATTGCTTTTTTTTTCTTTTTTTCTACTCACTGGAGACTAATCACTTACCCAGATGGTGACCAGAAAATGCTCTTCTTTGTACCTTCTTGTGAGGTGTATGGTACATTGGTCTTTCTTCAGGTCTGCTTTGTCAATGACTCTGTCATTACTCATGTCTGTTTCCTCCAGCAGAAGGAAACAGATATCTTCCAATTTGTGTATCCCATTTAATGTAAAATCTAGAATTTAAGAGAATACAAATATATTTTAGATATTATGGACCTCACTACTGGATGTAGCTCTACACAATGATGACATGGCAGCTCATTTACTATTCCAAATAACAGTCATATTTAGTTCAGGCAGTGCCCATAGAGCAGAAAGTGCACAGTGCTAGGGAAAACCTGCTCATAATGAATATTATAAAAATTTCTTTTGAATTCTCCACAATTTTTGATCTCACAGTCACAAAGATTACCTAAAAAGAAACATTGAGATCAAGAAAAGCAATTAATGTTTGTAGTTTGTTAAGAAACTATTTTGTTAAGGAAATTTTCAGATTTGCCATGTCATGCATCTCTTACAGTGCTAGACAATCTGGGTTATCTTTGATTCAGTATATTTAAAGTTATTATTTTCTGCTATTTTCAAAATCTAAATTAATAACATTTGATATCCATTTTGAAATTGTCTCAAGCTGTTTAAACAATCTATTTAGTATATGTAAGTGTAACATCGCATTTCTACCTACTTGCAGTATTGTTCTTAACCTCCCCTTCTGCAGTCCTCATGTAGGACTCATGTACTTCTGAAGGAATTTTTAAAAAAATTACCTGGAGAGGTTTTGGAATCTGTCCCTAGACGTAATCCAATCCTAGCTGGACAAATCCTGAGCAACCTTATCCAACTGGCCTTGCTTTGAGCAGGGTGTTGGACCTTGTCAGAGGTCCTTTCCAAGCTAAATTCTTTCATTCCATGTTTTATTTATTTAATGTAACTAAAAGTCAATGAATGTAATGTAGTGTTTGATTAGAACTTCACACAATATACTAAATATTGCATATAAGTTTGTGTGTTTGTATATCCATCCATCCATCCATCCATCCATCCATCCATCCATCCATCCATCGTAATCAAATGAATACTATAAATTATTTCTTGACCTCATCAGAATAAAAAGAAAATAATAATAATTTCCAGTAATGAAATATTTTCATACTGGAAATATTAGTTGTATAATTCTATGATTCTATGATAATTCTATGATAGTTGCATGATTCTATGATTCTATGATAAATTTATTTATATAAGTATTAGTATAAATAGTATATTTTATCATAGTTATATGTCAGTAAAATATATATATGAAAGATTGATCCTTAAAGTTGTTTAGATGTTTGTAATGTTTGTTAACTTACTTGTCCTGGACTTTGAAAATCTTACATAAACCTCTAAAGTTTGAAAATCATTCTGAGCGTATAAAAAATAATTCTTTGTCTGTATTTTGTTTTTTCAAGAACATAAAGAAAATCATTCTAGTCAAAACAGTATCGCATCCATTATCTTTCATGAGTACCACCCATTGTGCTCACAGCTATGCTGAACATAGTGACATAATGCAGCATGGTTGAGGAGTTTAAAATTACATGTTTTGTATTCATAGTACAAAAGTCACCTTGATTTTTTAGATCTCCTATGCAATTATATTACCACTAACAAAGTGGGGGAGGCCTGAGTTGTCAGACTGAGGAGCACATCATGTACAATGTGATTCACTGAACCACAGAACAAGTAGATGCTGTTGTATCTGATTAAAATGCAATACTATTGGTGAGGAGCATGTTTAGAATATAGTTTCTTTATCTTTATTAATCAGCCAGATGACTCCTGTTATTTGTTACTGTAAAATTATTGTGTCATGGTACTCAAAAGAAGGATGAAATGCAATTCTATGATGTAGCATAAGAGAGAAGTAGTGCAAGGTGACAATTTCAGAGTATTCACCACTATTCAGAGCATGATTTGAGGTCTTCTGAAAGTAAGAGAAAAAGACTGATTTAATTTAGACTTGAGATTTTATACCTATACTTTCTTTTTTTTTTCTTGGAGAGCTTAAATAAAAGTCTGTTTGTACCCTCCACAAAGACATGAAATTAATTTACAACAAGGCAGTTTATTATCCCCAAAAGAGAAATATTTTAGGTACCATAATCCACTGTGGAAAGAGGATGCTGCCGCCTAAGTTTGTGCTCTACTTGAGAAGAAATATACTTGGAATTTCACATTTCTTAGATAAAACAGCAGAGGACATATGGTGAAATATTAACACCTTCATACTGGTGAAAAATTGCTGCAAAGACTTTATTGGAAAGAAATGTTTGGAGCAGGTTTCAGGGAGAAAAAAGTGGGAAGAGAGATCTGAACATAACCATCTTCTTTATATGTTGGAACTAATGGCAGAATTTCATCTTTCAGACCTTGATAATGTACTTCCTTTTGGAGAATGCCATTAGGAATTCACATGCATAACTGCCTCAAAATCTCTACTTTCTTTTTTTCCCCCAGTATATTTTCTCTCAATGTCTATGTTCTGACAGCGGCTGCAACAAATGATATAAGAACAATGTCAGAAATCAGAAAAACTTCCAAATTCTATCATCTTTAAGGAGCAAATGAATTAATACTTATGTTTCTCACATAATATGCATAAAGCAATAAAAGCAATACATTGTATATGACTTTGCATAAAGTTTATAAATTTTGCATGAATTTAGCTTTCTCCTTTTACTTTGAAAGAGGTATTGCTGACTCCTGAAAGATTGCTTGATCTTCAAGCGCCAAAATGTTATTTCATTATAAGGCATTTATTTTTAGATGTCTTTATGGGAAGTACTAACAGGAATTAGGAAAATCAAATAGTCTCTTATAAAATTTGGATTAATTTCATGTGGGTTTGTTGGGGTTTTTTTGTCTGACAAACCGTGTCCCAACATTCACTTTTGTGGAACTGCAGTTAAGCAAATAACTTTTTCGTCCCTCAGTGTTTCTTACTAATTGCTGCAGATATCCAACTTCTGGCTGTGTTGGCTGCTATGCCATGCTATGCAATAACTGTGCATGTAAATAAAATCAGCTTGAATCTATTTTTTGACCTTGAGAAAAACATCCAATAATACACAATGGTCTATGGATATACCTCCTGTGGAAGCAACCTCTGAGCTGTGGCTGAGCAATATTTGTGAGAGCGCTAATTGATGCTGGTTGGAAACATGCCAGACTCCAACAGACGATACAAATTATCTTATTCAGTGCTAGAGACCAAGTTCAGGGCTGTTTACTTTATTAGTATCAGTATAACACCTGTGCCTATTGACAGGCGTCTGAATTTTTCTACATACATTCTTTAGGTGTACAGACTCTAATTGTAAATCCCTACTACTGTCAGACTTCTACTATGTAATGTTTTACAACATGGAGCCTCATGGAAGATCTGTAACCTAGTATTTGGTGCCTTGAATATTCAGTGCTTCTAGGCTTATAGAATATTGTGGCCAGCATAGGGATTAACTAATTTTCTTTTGATCATTTTTTTTTTAACATAACAATTATTTAATCAAGAAATTGCTTAAACTGATTTATTTCTTGCCATGGAGAATATGGAAAATATGAGACATGTATGTCCATATAGCTGTGTACTGCATCATTGCACAAGAACTGTTCTTGGAACATCCTTCCATCTTTTACTTGATCCCACAAATACAAAAATGAGAAACATAGAATCACAATGACATAGAATGCTTTCAGTTGGAAAATACTTCAAGCTTGTTGAATCTGTTAACCTAGACAAGTCCACCTCTAAACCATGGCCCTAAGCACCACATCTACATGTCTTTTAAATACCTCCAGGGATGGTGAGTCTGCCACTTTCCTGTACAACCTGTTGCTGTGATTGATAACCCTCTTAGTGAAGAAACTGTTTCCTAATATCCAATCTAAATCTGTACCGTGTCTGAGAGACACAAAGAACATCTGTGGGCCCAGTGCAGCTCATAGTGTCAATTCAAATAAAAACCTGGTAGAAATGAAACACATATTTAGATTTTGTTTTTTCTATTCAGCAACTATATCATTAATTGAGTTGTTCATGTGGTGATGTGATGACAGATTCTAGCATTTTGTTAGAGTTTCATTTTTCTGAGTTACAAATACAAGTTTAACAAGCTGGCATAGTAGGCCTATATATATACCTGCATACCTCTAGTCGCGTATGAAGGAATTAGAATAACATGATACAGAGTTCCTCTGTTTATGATCAGTGTGACCACACAAATGATGAAAAAGTGATAAAAAATTCAAGGGCATCTTTCTAAAAGTCTTTGGATAAAGAAGTAGTAGATCTCAACTTTGTCAGAATTTCCTTTGTTTTTAACAAGAGTTTAAAGAAATTAAGAAGTTCTTAGAGAAATCATTGGGAAAAATAAATTACAATAAGCTTGGCTCATCTGTAATAAAAAAAGCCCAATATTATAAGAGTATTTTCTTACAATTGCAAATCAAAGATGAACAAGTAGTTGAGCCATTAATTTTCTCACCTACATAATAGTCAAAGTGTAATGGACACTGAGAAAAAAACTGCCATATCAAAAGTCAGCAATTATAATTTCTTCTTCACCAAACAGCAAGTGCAAGGGATGCCTCAAGGAGACACAGATCCTTCTTCAAATATTGCACAGTGTTAACTGATCACTGCCATATTATAAATTCCAAAACTTATGCCAGTTTCTAAAAAAATATTCCCCATAGTATTGTTAAGTCGTCGCCATGTAGCAGAACTGTGACTTACAGAGGAGACTTAGTGGCTGTATGCTTCCTTGCACGTAAAACTATTGCACAGGCTACTGCTTTTCAATCACTATTACTATCTGAATCCTCAGGTTGCATAAGGTGGTAGGAAAAGCCAGATTATTTCTAGAAATAATGAGGATTTTCAAGCTTTGTGGGTTTTGTTTTTTTTTTTCCTTTAATAAAAAGTTAAATTTATAGGACATAAATTTCATTCTCCATCTATGGAAATGATGATTTTGTGCTGGAAGACACCTCTGAAGAGATAACAGTGAGATAAAAAAATAGATAATAGATAATCTGTAGATAATCTGAAAATTTGTATAAAAAATTATTTTCAACAACAGCATTTGGGTGACAATCTAGGCACGTAGTTAAAAACACTAGCATGCAGAGATTGGGTTCTCAGTACTCTGGCTATAAGGAGCATAAAAATTAAAAATAATAGAGGCACAACAGAATAAATATTCAAAATTAGAGTGCACATAAATACTGTTACTTCCTGAATATATTTACAGTTTCTCTAATAGTTACTTTGCCTTCAGCTTTCATCAATATAACTAACAACATGCGCATGACAGTGGTTAAGTGCATGTAGACTCATGTGTCATACAAAGAACAACACATGTACACTGTATGGCATTAATATTTTGCCATGATTACAGAATACATGTAATATAATTTGAAACATCAAAAATTAGATTTCTACTCTAAGTTCTCACATTCAGTGGAGGGTAGGAAATACATATTTTTAATAAAGTTACTCAATCTTAATAGAGACAGAGACAAATGGTGCCTGTCTCTCTGTTGACCAAGACTAAAAACTAATTTATAGTGTGCACTTTTATGACCGAAGAGTATGTGAGACCAGGTTCTAATCAGGCACCCTGATTAATTAATTTAGGCTTGACAATTAGTGGCTAATAAGTGATTTTAACACTTGGTGAAATTAACCTAGCTTTATAGTACATAAAAATGTATCACAGCAGAAGATTTTTGTGAAAATTTTTGTTTCCATAAAGTCATTGAAAAACATCAGGGCAGAAATTTTTCTGGTGAAAATCAGTGAAATTTGATTCACTACCATCTCACTAGTTATGCCAAGGGAAAGTCTATCCCATAGACTTTACTAATGTGACTTATTTATGTATATGCATGGTGACTAGAGCTGGAGCAGAATTCTGAAAAACCTCCTGTGCATGGCTTTGCCAATGATACTTCTACATGTAAGGCTTCCTGGGTCTGAAGCTTAAATACTACTTCAACTGATCTATTTATTTTAATTGCTGTTGAGTTTTTAGGGGGAAAAATAATATAGGGAACAAGCAGGGTGTAATGTGTTTTCACATCTGAAATCTGTATTTCAATCAAAATACATCTGCATGGAAATGGAAAAAAAATGAGATAACTTAGCATTTACTAGGTACATCTGGTCATGCAGAGATATTACCGTGTCGTATTGAAGCTGCTACACCAGGGTTAATCTGATAAAGCTCTCGAGATGAGCATGCTGTTTATCCTACTGACACAAAGCATTAAAAGACCGACATCACTTCCTGCTCCTGCTAACAACAGAGGAGCTATTGCTGAGGCTCAGAGTATCAGTAAGGAGCAGCTCACGACAGGGCTTAGTTGTGTTAGCCAAGCAAGAGACTATGGCTAAAGCAGTGAAAGTCAGCTAAGATAATGGGTGGAGCTTGTATTCCCTGAGGAAAGAAAATAATAATCACTAAATTATTTCCTCCTCCATCCCGCCCAGCCCTCTCCTGTTTTGGTATGGGATGTGGTGGTAAATGCTATCATGAAAATAAGCATAGTTTTAAACTGTATCAGAAACATCAATAGCTTCTTCAGCTGTGCTGTTTACTCATTGAATATGCAGCAGTCTTCAGAAAGCAACAATTTGGCAAGTGTTTAGCTGATAGTTGTCACTAGTTGATGTTTAAATCTCATCTTTAAGCCCATGGGAAAAATAATGCGCTGAAATGTGGTTGTTCTGGAAAAAATTCGAAGAAAAGTAGAGGTCTATATCTGACTCCTGATTGCTTTTCATAAATGTACCTTTAATCTTTTCAAAGACAGTTTTAACATTTAGCTAAAATTTAATAAGCTTTAAGGTTCATCCTAGTGTTTATATTTGTGCTTTATAAATAATGAACATACACAACATTTAGATGGCATGTCTGTGGAAAATTTTCTTATTATTTTCTGTTCTGAAAGATTGAGCATATGTAATCTGCAGAAATTTCATAACAGTGAGGCTACATTTAGAGGTTTTCAACATGCCTCATAGAATGACTGAACATCAAAATAAAGAAAAAAATTCCTTTTTTGATTAATTATTAAGACTTCAATAATAATTCCTAATCTTTTCCAATTAATATTGCCTTATGTCCAGCAACCTGAAAATATATAATTTCACCAACAACATAAAGCAGATATATAAAAAAAATAGATACAGCTAAAATAAAGTAATCAATTAATGGAAAGATTAGCTGCAATATAGCTAACAGGGAAGGCCACTGAGACAGCCGCAACACTTGTGTAACAGTACAGAATTAGTAGATAATGACCAAGTAAAACTATGTGTCATATCTAATCTTCTGGGCTTGGGACAACTCTCTGCTTCCCCTTCCCCCCCATAAGATTAACAGACATATCAATTACATCTCAGTATGAAGGAAAATGGAAGACCCTGATCATTCTTTATGCTGTCACAATTCCAACGTTTGTTCTGGATAAATCATGGGTTTACGTGCTTACATAATACACAATTATGATGCTGTCCTGTATGACTGTGCAAGCCTCTTTGTGTGGGCTAGCCAATGTCATTGTAGGTGTTTCCATGATTTGCACAAACATCCATTTACTTTTACTCTCCTTAGAATTTGCCTTCCATGGTAGATTTTGAAAGCAATTTTCCAGAGCTTAGCCATATGGAGTATAAAATAGTACTTCCTGTAAGCGAATTTAAGAATCTCGGCTTTCAGCTTCACTGGATGTAATATGATGAGAGAAGTCGCTGCCAGAATGCCACATCTACAATGTGTGTTGTTTTGTTCATGTTTTTAAAATTCCTTGTTCTAAGTCTAATCATGGAGTCTTTTCTGTCTCTTACCACGCTGTAATCTCATAGTGTATTTTAGCAGTCTCTATTTTATGACTGTAGACAGTCAGCAACACTGTAGACAGTGAACTGGATCAAGGTGTACCACACAAACCACAGAATAATTAAAAACAAAAATAAAATATAATAAAGTGACATTACATTATAAATGCATAAAATGCAAATACCAAGTTATTTCATCCTTATATATTATAAAGATACACATAAAAAATAAAGTTAGAGATGAGGTATATAATTATAAAGAGGTTTTATTCTACCTTAAGAGTTGGGAAAGAAAAGAAGAAATAGGTTAAACATTTTAATCTTGCAAACACAAGGCTGAGAACAAGGACAAGTAGGTTTGTTTCCTTTCTTCTAGATGGCTTTGTTCCTCTGCATTGACATTGACGGGACCATTTCAGGAACTTGCTACACTTCCTTTAATATATATTGTCTGATTGAGACATATAAATATTAGAAATAAAGAGCCAAATTCTCCATTAGAAAAAGGCCATATTACTCCATGTATGTGCACAGAAGATCTGGTAGCTAGAGGGTCTCCCCTGACCATTTTTAAATTTTGTTTCATGCGCCGTCACTCTAATAACTGACCAAATCTGAGTCATAGTTATTATCCCGATTCTTCATTTGCATGATATCAGTGTCCAGAAACCTCAAATTAATTCCAGAATCAGTTGTGAAGGGCAGTATATAAGATACTAAAAAACTAGTCCTCAACATTTAAATTAGTTCTTGCATCCAATATTTTAAATTAATGAGGTCAAGAGATAATGGGAAACAATAAATGAACCATTTTGGGCCAAGAGCATTCTCATTTCACTTTAGGTGATTAATTAGGATAACATTTATTTACCTTTGTCTACCTTTATACTCCAGAGAGATAGAGGCAATCCTCAAGAGTGATAAATCCCATTCAAGAATGAAGAGACTGTTTCACAGAATCACTACCTTGGAAAATACCTTTAAGATCATCGAGTCCAACCTTACCTGTCCCCTCTTAAACCATATCCCTAAGCACCTCATCTGCCTGTCTTTTAAATACATCCAGGGATGGTGACTCAAAGACTTCCCTGAGCAGCCTGTTCCACATCCCAACAGCTCTTTCTGTGAAGAATTTATTCCTAACCTCTAATCTGAACCTGCCCTGATGCAATTTGAGGTCATTTCTCCTTGTCCTATGACCATCCATAGGATGCATCTACCTACTTTTCTACCTACTTGATCGTTTGGACCAGCATCTATTCACGGTATTTGGTGACTTCTGTCCAGCCACTCACCTGGATTTCTTTAACGTGAAAAAAACAGGTTATTGGGTAGTGAATTTATTGTTCCCATTTCTTATGGTCCCTGAATATGTGGCAGAGTCTACACCCTCAGGTGATGGGTGCAATAGAAGCAAAGTGGAGTGAACTAGGGCTTAGATCCTATGTGAATAAACACAAATTTTTATATATGTTTTCCTCTAATATTTTACAAAGCACTTCATGTATTATCTGCACCATAACCAGAAACTGAAATAATATTTACTTTTTCCATGGTTTCCCTGTCACTGTGATGCTTCTTCATTTAAGAAAAAACATAGAAATTTAACAAAGGATGGAACACGTGTAAAGTATGAGTGAACTGCAGATAACTTACACAAGTAAAGATGGAAAGATATATTATTACTGGTGGCAACCCTAAACATAATGAGCACCTCTTCTCAAGAAATTAGGATATGCCTTTTCAATTTGTTTGAAATGCTATCATTAAAACATTTAGTAAAGCCCATGGAGCTCATGAAATCTAGATTAAAACATTGGCAGTAAATTTTACAAGATAAAATTCATAATTTATTTTTTGAAAAATAGCATGGAGATTGAATTTCCAATGTAAATTCATCTTTTCTAATATTAAGGAGCTATGTATTTGCTCTGTAAGTAAGAAAAGCTGTAGCTCAGTGACTTCATTTTATTTCTGATTCTATAAGCTAAAACAAAGAAATGGAAAGGAGGGAAATTAAAGGTAGAAGAAAGTCCACTTGTCTGTAAATTATTAAATACAGATGGGAAGCTCCTACACCACAACAGATGGCCTGCAACTACAAACAAATTAGCATATAGACAGCCATTACTGAATTCAATTAAATGTGAATCTAAATATTAATTAGGATTTAAAGGCGATAGCATAATCAGAATAAATAACAGGTTTCTGTAGCATAGGGAAATCTGATTACAGAGGAGGGGTCTGTTGACAGTTACATTGGAATCTGACACACTAATTACTATATGAGTCACATGCAGCTCTAGGGTGGCAAATATCCTATTTTGTGTGTGCTTTTCACAGAGGTCAATTCTAATTTACTACCCCACAGTGAGAATTGACCTAAGATATGAAATAAAAAAAACATTTTACTTTTTCCCTAGATATCATCTAGAGTTTTTAATGTATTTCTAAGATTAGTTCCAGTGCATTTGTTAATATTCTAAAATGTATTTAAAAAAATGTATTTTCTGTCATTTTTCAGATGTGTATCTGAACAGATGTGCTATTGCTTTGCCATATTATTCCACTTTAAAAGTGCAAGCTTTCTGCAGTGATTATGATTGTCTGATTGAAAAAAAAAACCTCTATGAAGACTGTAGAGACATAGTCTATGAGAACAGGCAGTTGTGCTGATGTAGATTAATTTGGAGAACAGTAAATAATTTTTTCACCATCAGAAATCCAAAGAAGACCAAATTACAATGGAGTAGTTATATTTTGCCTTTATAATTTTGTGGAATTAACCATTATTTAATTTATTTTTCAATGAAATTTTGTACAAGAAATTGTAACCTCAGGCCCTGTCATTGATTGTAACAGGTCATAAGCTTTGAACTGAGGCTTCAGAGCTGAAGCTGGTGAGGTCTGCTCTGTCTGAGCTTTCCTTTTCCTGCCCAAAGCTGTGTTTTAGTTGACTTACCTGCAATCTATTTGACCAGGTGTTTACATATAACCTGTTATTTAAAAAAACAAAAAATAATCTTTGTGATAGCACAAGAGGAAATGGCTTCAAGTTGTGTCACTGGAGGTTTAGATTGCATATCAGGCAAAATACTTCACTAAAGGGATTATCAGTCATTGGAAGAGCCTGCACAGGGAAGTGCTGAAGTTGTCACCCCTGGAAGTATTTAAAAGGCTCATAGATGTGGTGTTTAGGAACATGATTTAGTGATGGATTTGGCAGTGTTAGGTTAACTGTTGGGCTCAATGGATTAAGGTCTTTTCTAACCAAAATGATTCTCCAATTCCAAAGATTCACATAATAGACCAGTAAGATATTTTCAGCAACCCATGTGAAAAGTGTAGATAGCCCTGAGCAGAACGCTGGAGCTGAATATCTGTTTCAATCTCTTAAACAATATATACTCCACTGTTGGTCTCTAGTGCAGAGATTACAAAAGCCATTCACGCAATGAGATCTTTCTTTCTCCATTCCTTCTAAGCCAAACCAAAGTTATTTAGTGTTTTGTGATATTCAAGCAAACATCTGTTACTGACTTGTATTTACTTTACAGATTCCAAATAGATATAAAGAGATCCAGCTCCCTCAGCCTGTCCTCATAAGGAAGATGTTCAAATCCCTTAATCATCTTGATGGCCCTGCGCTGGACTCTCAGAGACTTACGTCCTTCTGGAACTGAGGGGCCCAGAACTGGACTCAATACTCCAGGTGCAGTCTCACTAGAATAGAGAGTGAGAAGGACCTCTCTTGACCTACTTGCCCTAATACACCCTAGGATGCCACTGGCCTTCTTGGCCAAAAGGACACATTGCTGGCTCATGGTCATCCTGCTATCTACCAGGACCTCCAAGTCCCTCTAACCTACACTGTTCTCCAACAGGCCAGTTCCCAACCTATACTGGTACCTGGGGTTGTTCCTCCCCAGAGGCAATACCCTACACTTACCCTTATTAAATCTCATTCAGTTTCTCCCTGCCCAGCTCTCCAACCTGTCTAAACCTTGTTAAATGACTGCACAACCTTCTGGTGTGTCAGCCACCCCTCCCAGCTTTGTGTCATCAGCAAACTTGCTCACTGTGCCCTCTATTCCCTCATCCAGGTCATCAATAAATACATTGAACAATTCTGGTCCCAGTACCAACCCCTGAGGGACTCCACTAGTTACAGGTCTCCAGACAGACTCTGCCCCATTAATGACAACTTGAAGGAGGGGACTTGAACATTGCAGCTGGTCGTTTGTACACTGATTTTCATAGAATCTAGCATGCTCAGCACAAGAACAACTACAGTAGCCAAAAAATCCAGGGGAAGAATCTCTATCACTTCCCTGAGCTCAGATTTCTGCTGGGATACAGAAAGTTACAACACTGAGGGAGGATTCAGTGCTGGAAATTACTAAATAAATTTTTGCCTTGGTTGATCGTTTATGTAGTTGATACTAGTCAATGGTTAAAAATATCCAGATATTACTAAGGGGTGAAAAAAAGACTCATTTGGAGTTTGCAGTAGGCAGAGTATGTCAACATGCTTTACTCTGGTTTTGTATGAAAGATAAGCCAGAAAAAAGGTCTTTCCTGAACTTGAGTGACACATAAAAGGCATTAGTGAAAAAGCAGAGAATCCTTCACTCCAGCCTCAGCCTTCATATATATATATAAGATATATAAATATATACATATATAGATATAAATATATTGATATAGAAATAAAGATATCTCTATATTGATATATATACACAAATATAAAAGAAACATTTGAAAATGGAATATAAAATTGGTCTGGGAACATGAGTTTTCCCATATTTTTACTAATATTAGACAACAAGAAGTTATATTTTTATATTTCACATAAGTCCTTCCTCAAATTGCATTGTTTAACCAAGGCATGTTACTCAGATTCAATCCTAGTGCAGTTTTGAGAACGTCTTGCACATATAATGTTATTTCTCTGTACACTAGTCATAACATGGACATATTTGTATATATTTCTCCATCAGTAAGTATGGCAGTAAACAGAATATCAATACATAATTTATTTCAAATACATTTTTATTTCTGATTTCCAGAAAATAAAACATGTGTTGAAATATATAGCTCATACCTGCTATATAAATTCACATGGGAAGGAAATGAGAAAAAATTATCTATCAAAAAAAAAGATTTTTATCACCTTCAGTGTGATATTTTATGAAGCACAGAATCACAGAATTGCAGGTGTTGGAAGGGACCTCGAGAGATCATTGAGTTCAACCCCCCTGCCAAAGCAGGTTCCCTAGAGTAGGTTGCACGGGTAGGTTGTCCAGATGCTCAGGGCCCTATATCACAGTGCCCTATTCTTAATATATTCTAAATCCCAACCAAGGCAATATTAGCATTTAATGTGGGTTATGGTTTGGGGTTTTTTTTTGTGGGTTTCTTTTTTTTGTTTGTTTGGTTGGGTTTTTTTAATTTATTACTAGTCTGCAGGATGCAAGTATTAAAACAGTGGTTCTATTGTAACTGATTAAAAAAAGGTTTAAAATCACTATCACATGCTTTAAATTAAAATGGTGCTTTAGATAGATTTATAGATTTTTTAAATGTCACATATTTCTATGTTGGTTTATACTGTAGTTTATTTTGGTCAATAAACTATAAAATTTGCTCTAAATGACATTCTCATCTGAATTTCTCTGCCCATTTCATTAATTTATATATTCTTTAGAAATTGGATCTTTATCTTTAAAAAAAATATCTTAATCTTATTCAATACCAAAGTTCTGATAGTAGAAAGATGTGACATGACACTAAAAAAGAATGGGCCATTAAATTCTATGGAGAAAAGAAAAAAAGGAAGAAAAATTTACATTAAGATTTTTCTTTAAAAATAAGAAAAAAGCTGGAGTATCAGTTGTTGCCTTTTTTTTTTTTTTTTCCCACCTAAGGAAATTGACACTATTTTTTATGTATAGGGGCTAACATTTGCTTTTTAGTATTGAAAAAATAGTATTGCTGGCCCAGGTTGAAATGTTAATGCTCCTACATTTATAGCTGTTGTAGGGCACAGTGTTTTCTTAAACCTAAACTGACTGCTCTAAGTGGCTGACTCAGCAGCAGGGAATTACGACACTGAGAAAACTTCCAGAAAAAATGATGCTGTGGTGGTTTGACCCTGGCTGGAGGCCAGACTCCCTCCAAAGCTGCTCTATCACTTAGCTGGACAGGGGAGAAAATACATGTTGAGGGGCTTTGGAGTCAAGATAAGGACAGGGAGAGATCATTCTGCAGTTAGCATCACGGGCAAAACAGACTCAACACAGAAGAAAGGCAAGAAAACTCTCTAATTTATTACACTACACACACGGAAGCCAGAGTCGATTAATGAGAAGTACAAACAGCTCTTAAAACAGCTCCCCACCCACACACGTCTTTGCAGACTTCACTTTATTCATGATGTTTCTCTTCCTCAGGATGGCACAGGGGAAAGAGGGGGAAATAGGGAATGGAGGCTTCAGTCTTCAGTTAGTTCCTCATGAGTTCCTTCCTGGAGCGCAGGGGGAATTTCTCACACTCTTTCCCTGTGCCAGTATAAGGTCCCACCTACAGGAGACAGTCCTGCATGACTTTCTCCATGTAAGTCCTATCCCACAGGGCCTTGGCTCTTCACCAACTGCCCCAGTGTGGGCAGATGCTATAAAACTTATCTCAGTCCCAGACTGCTGGTCCCAGCCTGGTCCACCACACAGTCACAAGCTCCTTCCAGCAAACCTGCTCTGACGTGGGCCTCTGTCTCTGTCTGTCTGCCTCTTATAGCTCTCCAGGGCCTGCAGGTGCTGCCAGGGCCTTGCTCCAATGTAGGCCACAGATTCTTCCCTATTCCTCCACCTGCTCCATGGTGGGCTCCTGCCTGGCCCAGGTACTTCTCCATGGGCTACAAGTGGAGTCTCTTCGTCCTTCATGGGCTGCAGGAGGACACACGCTTCACCATGGTATTCTCCACAGGCTGCAAGGAATCTTCTCTCAGCGTCTCCTCCCCATTTCTTCACCTACCTTGGTGTCTGCAAAGTTTCTTACATCTTCTCATTCCCTTCTCTGGAGACAAAATGCAGCTGATTGCATTTTTCTCTAAAATGTGATTCCCAGAGGCTGGGCGCTGCTTGGCCCAGTCAGCCTTGACAGCAACAGTTTGGCCTAGAAACTGTTGCTGGTATTTACTTTGTCAGACCTAGGAAAAGTTTCTAGCTGCTTCTTGCAGAAGGCACCCTACAAAACCACCTATATGAAGGGTGTTATGGTTGCTGCTTTCTCTGAAACGTGAATGTTGATCTTTCTTCTTTTCAATATTTCATGTCTTTTAGTATTCTCCAATTTTATTTTTATATTATTTAGGAAATACAATGAATGAAAACCTTTTCACTGTGATGGTGAAAAAGCACTGAAACAGGCTGGAACACAGAGATTTTTGAGTCTCCTTCTCTGAAGATATTCAAGACCAATCTAGACACGTTCTTGCGTGATTTAATCTAGGTGATCCTGCTCGGGCAGGGGTGTTGGACTAGATGATCTCTCGAGGTCCCTTCCAACTCTGAACATTCATGATTCCGTGAATCTGTGAAAAGCACAAACAAATCTAACAAAGAACCTAAAGAAAAGTTATCAAACATTTGTGATATTAGTTGCTTAGATTCAGTACTTATAATGTTAAATTAATTACCTGCTTTGGCAGGCTGCTGTTATCTAGGGTTCTTTGAAGTTGAAAGACATGGGCAGGGTATACTAGCAGTTATACCTTAATGCTACTTATCTACACAGGTAGGAGTGATACTTTCTTACACAATTTAATTATTTTATTATGACAATTATAGGTGTCATATTCTGAGGTGGAAGGGACCCATAAGAATCATCATGTCCAACACCTGGCTCCACACAGGTCTACCCAGATCAGAGCATGTGACCGAGTGCATTATCCAGATGCTGTATGAACTCAGAACTTAAATCAGCTGATTTTGTTTTTTTTATTCTCAAGTTAAGCAAACCCAAAGTATGATATCTAGTCCTATTTCTGATAACAAGTTTTCAAATAACACTCTTCTAATTAAGGCCTGACTGGTAAGATACTGTACAGACAGTAAGTGGAGTCCCATAGGAAGACTGTCATAAGATGTAACCTGCAGCATGCAATGGAAATCTCCACTTGAGTTAACTCATCCTTAGCTGAAAGAAGACCCCTCTTCACAGACATCATCACACACATGATTCACCAGGCTCAGAGAAATTCCCTGGTTTGAAGGACTGCCTCCATTCTGCTATTTCCCTAAAGCCTATGTCTCCTTTATATTTTATTCCTTCCTTTGTGTCAATGTCCCTTTATGCTCCTCTAAAGCTTTAAGAGTAGAGTGGCAAGGCACAAGACATTTTGCCATGCAGATGATGTAGATTTTTCTATTCCTGGTCTAAGTTCTAAAGACCTGTGCATCTTGGGTACAAGGGTACAGGACAAAGTAAAATGAGAAATTGGGTGGAGATGAGTGAAGGGTACTGTGTGGTTGGGAGGAGATGTGGAAACTGGCAGGATTTGCAGAACACCTCAGGATGAAGATGGAAATTCAGGAGTTGGTTTCTGCAACCCCAAACTCTGAGTTTCACACCTCTTTTCCTTTAGGAAACAATTAAGTGTTGGATCATTTCAAGACTGCAGATATTTAATTGAATGGCCTGGGAGCCAGGGGATGGGCGTAAGGGATGAGCATAAGGTTTTGTTTGCAGTACATTTTTCTGCCTGTTTCATGAGAACAAAATCAGATTTAGATCAAGCAACATTCAGGCACATCAGGCTGAAATCAAAGTAAGACTAAGCCAAAAAAATGGAATAATGCTCTCATGGTTATGGGGGTGCTAACTGGCATTGCCACTTGGGAAGTGAACAGAAATAAAGAGCTTTCGGTGGTGCAGTACGATGCCCAAACATAAGCATCAGCAGTGTGTGTGCTCTCAGGCTAAGCTCCTAAGTTTCAAAGTGCTGGCCATTGGTGCTTTGATTAGAGAGATGTTGCTGGACAGGGATACTGAGTCTAGGTTTTTTAGTTCCAAAATTACCTGGTCTTCATCCAAAAAGTATCAGCTGCAAGCAGTGAAATTATTAAATAGAATTTTATTTATATTTTATGTTGTTGGGTTGGGTTTTTTTTTTTTCCAGAAGGATCAACAACAGTTCATTTCCCTAACCAGGCCAGAATGGATTCAACTAAAATCCCATATTCATTTCAAGAGGTGGATTAAGACCTTTGTGTTCTGTGGTTTTACAACAGAATCATAAGCATAATGAAGACAAATTGTTTTGTTACATTGCCATAGGTTTCTCAGCAAGAGAGAGAGTTTGGTAGAAATTTGCAACTCATATATCCTTAAGGGTGAGAAAGAAGAAAAATTCAATTTTATTCTTCATTTTTAGGAGGATCATTCTTAATATTTTTTTTTATATTTCTCTCCTCATCTGCCTATCTATCATTAAGATAATATTATAAGTCTGTAAAGTATATCTATCATTGAAAAAAAGTTTCTATTGACTTCATTATGGTGAAGTATAAAAATCAGTACAGACTCAGATTTTATATGGTGATATTTGTAAAAGGCAAGTTAATAAAAGAAAATTCATATGATCCTTGCTTTAAAAGAAAAAGTAACATTAATTAGTAGAAAACAGGTGTGATTTTAAACATTTTTAAAATTTACAGTGTGGCTAAAAAAATTCAGTATTTCCAAGTTTATCGATGATCTAGTTTTAACTGAATAGTTCAGAAATATACACTCAAAAGGAAAACAATCATGATAGGTTTGGAAAAAAATTCTGATAACTTCTTAACAAATTTTGCTAAAATGTTTTGTCTTCTGACTAATTTGCCGAAGTTGTAATATTTCTGTATGAAAAATGTACTTTAAATGTTTAAATGTTTTTTCCTAATTATGTCATCCTGTTTTAGATATACAGGAAGATGTAATTCAGATAAACACATAAACCAATGAATTCCTGATACAAGTGTTATTTAAGGTTGTCCTGACATTATCTTGTAAACTGCCATCAGTTTTCGATGACTACCAGACTAAGGCAAATATCACAGTTTTAGGACAGATCATATTTCAGAGTCAGAGGACATCTCATCTATTCCCTGCATCTGCGGCAGGGGACACAGACTCCATGAAAAAGCGGGAACTACTCAAGTACAATTGAGATACATCTTTTGATCTCATAATGATATTGAAAGATTTTTGTTTCAACCTGAAACTGCCTTATTTTGGTAGAAAAAAAGATTTATTCAGCCAAACTTCTCTTCTAGGCAACTTTTGTGGGTACAAGATGGGAAAAGAGCAGAAGACTGATGGTTTGCACCAGATTATAAGGTACTGGAATTTGATATGATCTGATAATGCTTAAAAGGTCGATTTGGGTAGCACAGGTTTTATATTGCGCATCCATAATGTTTTACAAGGAGGGATGACACCAAGAGCAGTGTGTCATGCAAGTCCCTGGAGAACTGATCCATGAGAGAGATTCCCACAGAGACTTCAAGACAGCCCTTGGTCACAAAGTAGAACATGGTTTTGACAAAGTTTCCTCTCCTCAACTTTTCATCTGAAGAACAGATAAATTTTTGTTTTCTTTTGTGTATCTGATCTATATATTGTGTCCATTTTTAAATTTGTTTTCTGAGTGAAAGGGTTTTGCAAAATATATGTGGATAGCAGATCTCTTTGCTTGAATTCCCATGAAAACTGTTCTTCCATAAATGATGAGATAGGCAGAGAGAAAAGCATGCACCCCACTGTTGGGGAAAAAGTGCTAATTTGAGCTGTTTGGGGTCTAGGGGTTTGAATTACATCATTGTTTTTCTTTACTGTACTTTGAAACATCAACCTTACCGATGTTCCTGTGGAGAGAAATAGAATAAAATTATATGGGCCAAAGTTTCTGAATCTTCAGACTACTGTAGCATATTATGTAGCAATGTTTACATATAGGTGGAGGTTTGTACTTTCTGTCATGTAGTTTAATGGTTACTTGCAGTGTTCAATACAAACACTTGCTGGAAAAAAAAAACCAACAAAGTTAAATAAATTTAAAAAAAATTATCAGCAATGTTAGAATTAGTTAAACCAAAAGAAAAATTAGAGAAGTCAGAGATTTTGTCTATTCAGCAATATGAGGAGAAGAGAGGAAAAATTAACTACATGGGTTAGAATTTTAGTCAACCATTGTGGGAAATCTCATTATCCTGCTTGATATTCTTATGTCCCATGTGCAGAAGGCCTATAGTAATTGCTGTACAATACTATTCATTTAAAAAACACTTGTCAGAGCTTGTGAGGACTTGATATTTAGCTAAGGGCAAGTCAGCTTCATGGGCAGTGACAGATCTTATAATCAATTTATATCAGGCAGTAAGTTCTTAACTGGGCTATTCTAAAAAGCCCAAGATGACTGAGGGCTGACAGCTCAGGACTGCTCTCTGGGGATTAATAAGGCTTCCTGAGTGATATTTGGTGACTGTCTTATTTCTTGAGCATTTAAGAGTGGAGAAAACCCTTGATGATATGTGAGTGGGAAAACTGAAATTTGCTAGGAGCTTGTATCATCAGAAATAGCATACATATTTTTTAACATGTTTGCTTAAGAACAAGGTAAAAGAGAAATGTGGTATAAAACAGAATAGTGAGCATGCATGAAATCTGATTAACTCCCCCTTCTGGGGATTTTACAGAAGAAACAACTGAACAGATTCTCTCTAATGGGCAAAAAAAAAAATCCAGAACAAAATGTTAGGTGCCTGGCTACAATTAAATGGTGTATTATATTACATTATGAAAAAAAATAAATAACATCATCTGTGGATATGGGATCATGGACTCCACAAAGCCCTGTGTGAGACAAATGGGGAAGTTCACAGCTCTGAGAGATATAATTTCAAATGTTCTTTGTATCAGGAATACATTTGGTTACACTCTGCTACCTTCCATCAGTTACAGGCATTGCTCTTGCTTTCAAGGTTATAGCAAGGAAGGCTAGAAAACAAAGCTGGGTTTTATTTTTGGTTTTAATGAATACTGAGATGCTAAAGTCCCTTTTGGCTGCAAGAAGTGCTTTCCAGAGCAAAGTAGGTAGCCATGAAATACAGTGGGTCCTGGATTTATTTCCCCACACATTTCTTCATATTTTCCATTCACAACGACTGCAATTTGAAAGATGACTTCTGAAGGTTTTTCAGTAAGTCTCACTTCCATTAACAGCTAAAATCAAATCAGTAAAATAATGGAAACCATGAGCAGAATAAATTGAAGTGGTAAACCTAGCTGAATGACTGAGTATGTTGGCTTCTATTGCTTCAGATGCTGGTAGTCTCCTCGAAGAGATGAAGCTGGTCCCATTTACCTACCTTCTGAGATGATGTAACTGGACAGGATCAGGCTACATATGATCACACAAAATCAAATGTTACCATGTATAGGCTAGTGACCATCTTATTACATCTGTGATACAGATTCCTTCCCCTTCATCTCAGGAAGTGGTGGATTAATGTAACACTACTAGCTGATGAGTTTAAAAGCAAGGATTTCTATATTACTGGACAGTTGTGACAAAGACAAATAAATTATAGAACATTTGAAGGGAGAAGTGTGATGAGACTAATAGAATATTAATTAAATTTAAAATAAAATTAAAATATCACTCACGACATAATATCACCAGGATGTGATAGCCTGAGGACAGGCTGAGAGAGTTGGGGCTGTTCAGCCTGGAGAAGAGGAGGCTCCGGGGAGACCTTATAGTGGTCTGCCAGTACCTCAAGGGGGCCTACAAGAAAGATGGGGAGAGGCTGTTCAGTAGGGCCTGTTGTGACAGGACAAGGGGTAATGGTTTCAAAATGGAGGGAGGGAGATTTAGATTGGATATTAAAAAAAAGTTCTTTACTGTAAGAGTTGTGGAGCACTGGAACAGGTTGCCCAGGGAGGTGGTGGATGCCCCATCCCTGGAGAAGTTCAAGGCCGGGTTGGATGAGGCCCTGAGCAACCTGATCTAGTTGGGGGTGTCCCTGCTTCTTGCAGGGGGCTTGGACTAGATGACCTCTGGGAGTCCCTTCCAACTCCAAATCATTCTATGATCCTATGATTCTATGATTCTATGTAGTTGAAGTTTGTCTCATCTTGCTTCTAATTATTATATAGTTTTGATAATTCAAAGTTAACCTTTACATTTTTTTCTGTAATGCTATCGATTAATATATTTTCAAAGTTTAGAATTTGTGAATTTAGAATTCTAAAATATATGAGGTTTTTTCTTACTCATCAAGCCAGTCAGAAATAATGAACTAATTACTCAGAGAAAAGAAAAGCTTTTTATCTTCACTTCTATAACCCAGACTTGTAGGATGTATAAAAAGTGCATATATAAATATATATATGTTTTGATATTGTTCAGAAATTGTATATTTTTCTGTTTCATCATTTTTCATTGCAGCAGAATTGCAATAGGTTCAGTTTTCAGTTATGCCACTGTAACTTGAGGATACCATTTAAAAAACAAAAACATAAACCACAGAAAATTCTATGTAGAAGATATAACATGATCACAGATCTCAAAAATATTTATATATACTTTGCAGTTATACTTGATGAAATTATTATGAATTACATGAGTATCAAATGCTTAACAATGACATATTTAAGATATGCAATTATCTATACCATGTAAGATGGGTCAAGTGGTATTTTTTACTTTATGTCTGTAGGTTCCAAACCCATATATTTCAATAGGATTTCTCCAGAGAGGCAAAATGAATACTATAAATATAAAGTGTATTTTTCTTACTTAGTCTTATGCTGAATAGACATACAGTACCGTTACACAATTCTCTCTGTTAAAAAGAAACAAAGAATGAAAGAAAAAAAACAGGAAGAAAAGATACCGAAAAGGGAGGACTAATTTGCCTAGAAAAGAATGAGAGATAAACTGAAGATCTGAAAAGACATCAGACAGAAACTTAGAGCCTTAAATATTTCTTTTGGCTCACATATAAAGTTTTCTTCTTTTCTTTGCATTAGTCTTTGAAATCTTGTGGAAGGTTCTTTTGGACAAAAGGTGAACACAGTTGGAGCCCTTACAAGCAATTCTTTTAAAAAAAGAGAACCTATCAAACAGTTGCAATTGTTCAGTTGTTGAATGGAGAATCTTATTTGCAAAGTAAGGGTGCTGCTGCTTTACCATCACAGTTTTAAAAGAATGAGTCTTATTAATTGTATGCCTAAGCCAGTCAGAATTATTCTGCACATACTAATGAAATTTCTAATAAAAGAAGCAAGACCAGAAGAACACAGATGTACCCTTTTGTTATCTAGTATGAAAATTGGAAGAGCTTCCTTCCATTTGTAATAAAATGTCTTAACTCTTTTGATTTAGGAATTGATAGGCTGTGTCAAATTAGACTGTGTTTCAATTTTATGATGTTGTTTTACTTAGAATAAAATGAGTTATCAATTGCAAAATAGCTTGCATGAGTCAAAAAAGAAAATTTATAGTCTCCTGAATATCCTACTAGATACTTTTTTTTTTGCCAATCAATACTGTGTGCATGGTTTATACCAATTAAATCTTGCTTTCCTCACACACTAAGGCATTATTATTTCACAGCTTTTAAACTTGACAGTGCAAGCTGATTATTTCTGCTAATTTTCCTTTTATAGGCATGACTGTAAAGAGCAGTTTCTTTCTAAATGTTAAAAGTATTAAAAATCCCTTGTTTTTCTACACCATTCTTTGTGTTTACTGTACAAGATTGCATCAGTTCTAAGAGTGTTTACTTGGAGAACTTTAAATTGTAATGGTTCTCTTTGGGTGACCATAGAGACAAATATTCCTCTATGGTAACGTGACCTTATAATTTGCCATACTTCAAAGGACATATGCCAACACATAGTTTTGTGTAAAACCAGGTAGCACTCTCATGCTTGAAGTGGCTTTAAAACACGCATTTCTTTTGGTTGGGTTTTTTTGTTTGTTTGTTTGTTTGTTTTTTTCTGTAGTATGACAATTGCACTCTGCAATCTCCTCGTTAAGATGATCTATCACTTTGTTATATGGAACAAATTCTTAATGGTTTGCTCAGTCAAAAGGCAAAAGTTAAATACATGAAAAAATATGTGATTTTAAATTTAAATTTTAACCCATTAAAACACTGTCATGCCTTTTCCAGTTGCAAATAGATGTGTGTTTTGCATATCTTCTAAGATTCATCTGAGGTTCCTTGCAGCCATGGCAGTTAAGAGTTAACAAGCTGGAGTCTGCAACTGATGCATGAGAACTCTGATTCTTCATGGAGGCTGAGAAGGTATTTTAGGTCTGAGGCAGAAGTGAAACTCAGCAGTCAAAGACCACGCAGGGAACAAAGGAGCCTTTCACTAATATATTTTGTTTAAAACTGCATTATTAGAAAATAAAAAAAAAAAAACCAAAACCAGTAAAAAAAAAATCAGAGAAATTTATGCATCTTCTACTGCTAACTAAAGTACAGAGTAGAAATAGAGGTTTAATAAAAATTCCTATGGAAAATATCCGAAAATTCCATTTAATTTTTAAGGCATACAATGTTTTCCTGCTTCTGAAAAGTCTGATGACAGTGGCAACAAAAATGTCAGTTATAATTTAAAAATTAGGTAAAATAATAACAAGACAGGTTTTATACTTGGCATTCACAGAAATTTTTAATACTTTTGATCAGTGTAGTTTTTGGTAGTGTTTTAATTTGAGATGTCACATGGAATTTTTTCAGAGTTTATTCAATACCTATCCCTTCACCTCAACTTATTTAATTTTTTTCCTCATGATAAGATATCTGAAAAAGCATTTTAAAATATTTTTTGACACAGTCTCCAGTGTAAAATTTTATAAGTCTGAAAGCAAGGCTAGAATAAATGGTTGCTCGGTTTTGATTTATAGTGAAAAATACAAGCTGGCCAGGATGTCTCTGGACATACTGTCTTGGAGAAAAGGAAAGTGAATGATATATTGGAATGTATCCTGAAACTGATAAGTCATAAGAACAGAAGAAATTGAGCTAGCAATGAAAGAAAGTTTAAAATTAGAAAAAAAAATGTATATCAAAATGCAGTTTTAAAGTCTGACTGACAAAAAAAAAAGGATCATTAGATTTAAGTTTCTATATTCTTTTCATATAGCATAGTGTGTGTATAAAATGAGACATGGAAATGACTCCTCCAAATCTTGAAAGAAACGCTAACAGTTAATTTAGTCAAATGCAAGTTAAGTACAAGGAAAGAAGCCCTTTGCATTCAATTTATAATTCCTTACATCATTTTCTTGTGGTTTCAGTAGTTTTTCTACATCACAGTTTCATATAAGAAGGACTTTTTAATTTTATAGTCTGGAATACTAGTTAAACCAAAGAAAAAGAAAAATTAAAATTAAAATGAACACATTGGCAAAGCAAATAGTTTTACATCAAGAAAAATATCAATGCAACAGTGTAAAGTAAAAGAATGCAGATCTTAAGTTATATGAGAACTGAAAATTGAAGGCATTGCAAAAGTCACACGGACGTGGTTTCTCACCAAGGTTAGAGGCTACTTATCAGGGAATAAATGCCAGTTTGTTCTCTTAGTTGTGTACATAGTTTTCAATAAACCATTTTTTTTCTTACTATTTTAGCAGAGATGTAACAAGTGGAACAAAATATTAGGACTGAGGTTTATTAGCATTGTCATGACCTCCTGTAATGAAAGTTGGCCTGATGCTTCTCACAGTGAGATGTTGCTTTCACCTGATTGTAAAGTGAGAATGGCTGTACTTAGAATCTGATAGTCCGATATCAAATTTGTCTTTCACTGAGTTTTGATTCATCCTCAGTGTGTGCTTCAAGTTCTAAAAGGTATCAGTCCTCGGGGGTGAGGGACACAGAGATTTGCAGACTTTTCTTGCGTAATGTTACAAACAAACCCTGAATTAGGGCTCAAAATAAGTAGGACTTGTTCTTTATAGGATTGAATAGGAAATTCTCCAGCCATCCTTCCTTCCTCCTGTCTAGCACTAAAGAAAAAAAAGTCAGGAAAGCAAGAAAACTGATTTGATGAAGAATGATTTGGTGACCTGCCACTCTAATGACCCTGGCAGAATTGGTTCTATCCGAGCCTGTTTTATGAAATTTCTTTGTAATCTGGGCAACTGTGGTATTCCAGCACCTCCTTCTCCACCCCCCCCCCCACCCCTCCCCCGGTGTGTGTTCATTAGAAGTGCATTTTTTCATTACATTGTAAAATTTTGAGTATTTTAACAGTCAGTACTGTAAATCTGTGAGTCCTCTGAACTATCAGGACTTTGGCATCTTAAACTGAATAACTAATGCCATTTACAGTAATGACTGTGCTTCAGCAGTTATAATACCATCACCTCACACCACAGGTGACAGATAAAAACAATAATGACCATTCAGATAACACAGTGATAAATATCAAAAGCTTACAAAAAGTGAATAGTTCTGATCTAAAAGTAACTTATAAATCATATGGGACTAAAAAAAAATAAAAGAAAGTATTAAGCAGTTCCTCATTCTATGCTTGTTCATTGAGCATTGACCATTTTTTATTGAGGCAGATATTTCATGAGAAGTATGTATAATACAACAAATATAACATAGCATAACATAACATGATATATAACATAGTGTTGTGTAATTTAATGTAACACACTCTAATTTGTAAAGTACATATATTTAATTAAAACAGAACAATAAAAATTTATAAGTAAACTGGATTTTAAAGTAGCACATGAAAATGTTATTCAGATAGCTTGATTTCAATATAAGATCTGAAATGTTACTGTGAGATAACACTAAAACATCAGATAAGTCTCTGAAAAAAAGCAATTATGTAGATCTTATAGAACAGCAAAGACAAAAAGCATAGTTAAGACTGCATTCTGCAGTAGTTTGTCTTTCTTTAAACGTTTTGGGATCTGTAATTTGAGTCTTTCATCACAAGTGTAATTTCTGAATTTACATGCAGTGTGTCTGATTCTGATAACTTTATTGATAAACTCCAATTTATTGCTTCTGATTTTAGTTGTTCCAAGGCCCCAGAAGCTGGTTTGTTAGATGGATTCTTAGAAAGTTCAAACTAATATTTGTCCATAACTTTTCCAAATAACTTCCATAACACAACAACAAAAAATAAATTTTGTCTCATTACCGTACTACTGGTTGGTTTATTTGATTATTCTGAACGTGAAATTCAGAGGAAATAATGTGATTGCGCTAATGTGAAAGGAAAACAGGGAAGTAGGCCAGGAAAGAGTGGTCATGATGTAGTTTGCTGTATTCATGAAGAATTATTTTGACTTCACTGTAATATCTTAAATGAATAAAGCAAGATTGAGTTCACAGGGAAAACAAATAATGATCAGCAAAATGTTAAGAGAAGCTATCACTTATTTCTTGATAGTGGACAGAACACAGTGAAGAACTTAACACATAAAAATTTCAGCAGTAAAGCTGTTCTGCAGTGGCAGGAAGAGATTGGATTCTAAAAGGATAACACCTACCTGAAAAAGAGTCCTATGCCAGCCTATGACACCCCTGTAGCATCAAGTTGGAGCTGGAAGTTTTATTCTTTGTTTTATTTCCTTGTTTGTATGAATAAACTAATGTAAAAATGATGTAACAAACAATATAAATACAATATAAATGTTTTTTTTTAAAGATGCACTATTTCTGTGTAAGCAGAATATATTAATGTATGTAGGTGTGTTGAAAAAAGGAGATAAACACGCTGTTTTTTCCTTATTAGCAAGCTGAGGGTAAGTGGAGGAATGAATCCTTAGGGATTCAGAGGGAGATGCAAGCTTTTGCTCTATTATATTATTTGTATAACTTCACCTCACTAAAATGGCTAATTTCATTAAGATGATAGTTCCTTTGAGGTTATATTAATATACTGTATCTTAACCAGAATGTTGGTCTAAATGATTCTTGCTTGATCTAAATGATTAGAAATTTGTCAAAGATACTTCTGAAAACTACAGTACTGTAACCAGACTAGTAATAAGAGATTATCCAATGGATCCTGGAAAATGTCATCTGTAATACACAATAAACAAACATTGTTGATTTTGCAGTCTTTTCCGTGAAAGTGCTGTAGGAACAGGGAATCATGACAATTCTGTAATGATTCATTTATTCAGCCTTTACTGGTTTTGCAGCACATAGAATTTTAAATGAAATGTTCTTCAATTGTCTCTTTTCAGTTACAAAATTTTAGCAACAACCCAATATCTTTTTTCTTCCTATGAATATATTTCAAATTCATCCTCTTGATAAAAGCAGAAACAATAAATGGGAAAATTGTCCTACTTGCCTTGACATTGAAATGTGAAACCAAACAGAAATCTTTCAATGGAGGGGTTGGTAAGATTAACCGAATCAACATCATGCTTCATCTGATGGCTTCTTTAAAAGTCAAAAATGTTTGTGATGAACTAGAAGGATTTTTCAGGTCAGATGTGGAACTACTGGTGGAAGGGAGACAAAGACCAACTTCACAATCATTCACATTCAAAGTTGCAAGGAAGCAGCTCTCATCACTGAGACTCCATAGCCACATGTAGAGCATGTGATTGATAAATCAGTTGATAAAACATGTGTTTTCCTTCACTTTGAACAACATAAGAACACAAAAATATAAGAATATCAATATGAAGTAGAAAAAAAATCAAGCTTTTGTGTATATCCAAAACAACTGTCTCTTTCTTGGCTGAAAATTGACTGAAAATTTCCAAAACTGAATTCAAGTTTCAATTGAAATGTTCTTAAAATCTATTTTTCTTCTTTAAAATTAGATTTCCTACCAGAATCTATCCATTCTTCACAATATTGATAATATCTCTATCTCAAACAAGAGCTGAGAGGATGACAAGGGATGATACCCTTCCTGTCATGCTGTATCTCCAATCAGTGCAAATAGAAGAGTCACTTCACAGTGTGACTTTTGGAAAGTATTTTTTTAAAGCTTAATTTTGTACAACAGGGTAAAAAAAAAAATCTGCATTAAGTCATAGTGATCAAAATGCAGAGTTAGATTTATGCAGACTACTTTTGGGGTGTTTTATTTTACTACCAGTGGGGATAACCTACTTGAGAAGAGTTATAACTTACCTACACCCTTGCATAGCCACCTAAAATTGTCATTGGTCACATGTTTTTTTATGAGTCCAGTGAGCTGAGGTTACATACAGTCTGACTGATCCATTATATTTCTATAGAATTGTAAAATCACTAATAGCTTTGTACAGTTCACAAAGACATTTGAGAAAGCAGAGACCCAATAGCACCTGAATGATACCTCCTTTATTGATTTTCATACAACACTACGGTGTATAGTGAATAAAAGATGACTATGTTAAAGGAGGAAGGTAAAATTATGCAAATGTAAAACCTCATACAATTTTTACAAATGTGCATCAGACTTAAAAGTATCTCATTTAGATATAAAGTAAGGGACAGGACAAGAAAGAGGAGATTGAAAATGCATGACAAAACAGACAAGAAAATCCCTATTAGATAACAAAGAGAAGACTGTATTTAAGAGTAAAATGAATCTTTGTTAAAAGCTGCTGTTTAAAGCTGAAACTAATGAGAGTTTATTTGAATCAGAAGATTTTTATATTGGTCAGAATGGGGGTGGGGAGAGGCGGGCAGCAAAAAAAAAAAAAAAAAAAAGAAAAAGTGTAATCCAGACACACTTTTAGATTTAGGGCAGACTAATTGTACCTTTGAAATGCCTAGTTCTGTCCTAGGATAGAAAAACATGCTTTGAAAGATTAGGTCATATGCAGACATCTTCTAATTATGTAGATAATGAGGTAAGTTTTACTGTGGACTTCATCATGCCTGACTTCCACTGGGATATCTCAGAGATTTTTTAGAATTTGGATCTAATTCCAAAGGAAAGAAATTACTATCTGATCTAGAATAACTGAGAGGAGCAACATATCAGGAGATTTTATGATTACTTAATATTATTTAATTATATGTCATAATATCATAACATAAATCTCACAGATCTTACAATCTAATTCCTGCCTTTATTGTGCAAGTCATATAATTGTCTAGGTAGATATAATTGTATATAGAAAAAAACAGACTCTTTGAAAGTATTAGTAATCAATCTAGATTAATTGTGCCCTGAATATTTTATTGTGTCTTTCTACATCTATGTAGTAAATTTATGGCATATCTGATACATGGAGATCTTTGTCGTAGAAGCCTTCCCCTAGGTTCAGATACCTTACACAATTTTGTCCAAGTCAGACATTAAAGATGGATATGAGAGTAACCTCGGCTAAATGTTACAAAGCAGGAATCACATGATTCTTCAGGAACAGGCAACGTGGCATTTCAGCCACTTGCCTGGTTTTAATTTGAACATTTGTTTAAAGAAGATGTATTAGAAGTGATATTTTAAGAAGGTTTAAGGAGTATATTTCTGTGTTGCAAGAGAGGCCAAAACCAACTTCTAAATCATACACAAACGTCATTTCTGTCCAGAAAACTAAAATATTGAAATGCTTCACAGATCCGTGATAGCTTTTGGGATGCAAGAGAAAAGGGAATATTGCACTCAGAAAGAGAGAGGAGGCTTAAGAGGTACTTGAGAAAGTACAGACTGATATTCTAGCAGTGATCAGTAGGATAACTTGCTTTTTTTATCTAATGCCATTATTTCATGATTAAACATAAAAGAGAAACAGAGCAAAGGGAAAATAATGTAGCTGCTTACTTGGGTTTTCTTATGACATTTCCAGGGCAATTTGTCTTTGTTCAAACTCAGAAATTTTTGATGAAAGGCATTTTCTAATTGGTGACACTTGGTGTTGAGAACCAAATCTAAACTCCAAGCAAGCATTTACATAAACACAGTATCTTATTTTTCTTTTAATATACCAGTTCCAAATTATAATCTGTCTTTCATTTCACAATCCTCTGACCTTGGAAAATATCTCTGAACATCTTTGATTACTATTAAGACTCTAGTGGAATAAAAGCACTAGAGTTTCAGTAGGGTCATAACCTGTACGCATTATAACATCACATTTTTCTGAATATTTAAGATCACTTTCGGAGTAAGACATTATGGCTAGGTTTCCACATGGACCCCACTATTATCTCTTCTCTAGTTCTTACCATCTTTTTCAAAGACATTATCTGGAGAGAGCTGATTCCTTGCACTTATAGTACATAATTTATTACTGTTTATTCAACTGCCATCAAAGAGAGTGCTTCCATTTGAACTCTCTCTCTAGTACCTTCACTCTTTTTTTCCCCCAAATGAATCCAGGATTGTACTGCCATTGTTTTTTTGGTCTACAGAGCGAAGAAAAAAGTCCCATACCATCAATAATAGTTTCTTTTCCAAGACACTTGGCAGAAGTGTACTGTGTGGGAGCTGTTCCCTTTTTCATTTGAGACTCCCTCTCAGTATAGTTTGCAAAGGTTTCCTATCAAAAACTGAATAGAAAAAGAAAAAAAAAAAAACTCATTTAATCTAGGTGAATTTCTTCAATGTTGAAGAATATGAAAACAGAAAAAAACTCCACTGGAAACAGTCGTCCAGAGTCTGAGGTCTGCTTGTTCACCTATAGCAGCTGCCACCAGACTCAAGACTTAACTGAATGTGTGATTCCCTTTTAACCAATTTGTTCTTACACAGTCCCTGGGAGGTCTCAGTAGTGTGAAAATGTCTTTAATCTTTAGTATTCCATAATTTTCATGTTTTTAATTTTAATTCATGCACAATTTATCCACAATTAGATAAATGTGATTGGCTACATCACAAAGTATGAAAATATAAAATTTTGGATGATACAGCTATAAATGTTCTTTTGGACCATGTAAAAATAAAAAAGGAAGGTAATTTTCTCAACCTTATATACAGTAATTTTTCTGACCACCTTTCACTCTATGAGCCATTCACAAATGACAGTTCTTTCAGACACAGCTACTAGAGATGCATTCTAAACTATTATTATCTAAACTCTATTATTAAGAGGCAAAACACCACACTCCTGCACACTACATATGCTTGCGTTGTGGAGAAGCAGCTGTAAATCTGGAGGGAGGCAATATCCATTTCAATTATGTGTTACTTCCCCTTCCTCCATTTATTCGTCTTCCCATCCCATCTTTATTCCTTATCCATCCCCTCCTGGTCTACCCCTGTCCTCTCATTTGATGCAAGGAAAAAGCCATCTTTGTCTACACACTTGTGTAGCCTTGATCTGCCTCTGTTTGATGACTCCAAGTCTCACTGATTTAACTTTTGTCTTTCTCTGAGGTTTTGGAGCATGCTTGTTTTCAGTTTGAGCTTTGTTCACCTTCAGTTGCTGCAATAAAGTTGCTTAGGGAATGAGAACAAAATCTGACTCAGCAACTTTCCTACATCTTTGTAAATAAGAATCTGGTGCCAGATTCTGTATGTCTTTTACTTTCCATATTTCAGACAGCGGGAGAAATCACTCACCAAACCATTTTCCATCATTTACCAGAAGTCCTGTCTCACCAGGGAGACCCCAGTAAACTGGAGGTTAGAAAAAGTGACACCCATATATAAGAAGGGCTGGATGGAGTATCCAGGCCTGTTAGTCTGGCCACAATGCCTGACAAGGTTATGGAGCTGATGATCATGTAGCACATACAGGACCATCAGGAAATCAGTCTCAGTCAGCATAGGTCTATGAAAGGCAAGTCTGGCTTGACCAACCTGATCTCCTTCTATGACAAGGTGGCCCATTTAGTGGATGAGGGAAAGGCTGTGGATGTCATCTACCTGGACTTCAGGAGAACTTCTAATATTGTTTCTCACAGCATTTTCCTGGAGAAACTGGCTGCTCATGGCTTAGACAGCATAGATTGGATAATAGGAAGAGGTTCTTTACTGAGAGGGTGATCAGACACTGGAACAGGCTCCCCAGGGAAGTGGTCACAGCACCAAGACTGACTGAGTTCATGAAGCATCTGGACGTGCACTCAGTCCCATGCTCTGACTTGGCTGGTCAGTGTAGAGCCAGGAGTTGGACTTGACGTTCCTCATGGGTCCTTTCCAACTCAGGATACTCTATGACTGTAAGATTCTATGATTCTCTACTGGCTGTATATCCTGGCCCAAAGTGTTGTGGTGAATGGAGTTAAATTCATTTTATAGCTGTAGTTAAATTCATTTTATAGCTGGTCACAAGTGGTGTTCCCCGGGGCTCCATATTGAGACCAGTTCTCTGTAGCATCATTAAGATGTACAAATGTACTGAGTGCACCCTCAGTCAGTTTGCAGAAAACAGGAAGTCGCCTGGGGGTATCTGCTTGAGGGTATGAAGGCTTTACAGAGGGATCTGTAATGGCTGGATTGATGGACTGAGGCAAACTATAGGAGGGTAAACAAGGCTAAGTGCCAGGCCCTCCACTTGGGTCACACTGATGAGGGAACTGGGGTGGTGGTTTAGCCTGGAGAAAAGGAGTCTGAGGGGAGACATTAGCAGTCCCTACAATTACTTTGAAAAGAGGATGTAGATTAGTGGATGTTGGTCTGTTTTTGCCAAGTAAAGTGTGACAGGACAAGAGGAAATGTCCTCAAGTTGCACCAAGGGAGGTTTAGATTGGGTGTTAGGGAAAACTTCTTCACTGAGAGGGTTGTCAATCACTGGAACAGGCTGCCTAGGGAAATGGTTCAGTCATTGTCCCTGCAAGTTTTTTTAAAAGATGTGTAAATGTGGTGTTTAGGGACATGGTTTAGTGGTGGACTTGGAAGTGCTAGGTTTGAAACTGTACGCAATGATCTTAGGGGTCTTTTCAAACTAAAGGTTTCTATGATCATATGATTCTCAGCTGAAATGGATGAACTAAATTTAAGTAGTCAGTGAAGTAGGATTCTATCACATTTTAAAAAATATAGTTATTTTTTCTTCCGAGGAGGCTTTTCTTTTATCTAACCTCTCCATGCCCAGGTGTTCTTTGCCCTGCCATAATGGTCATAAAGTTACCTGAGACTCATTTGGACATCTGATTGCATACTAATACTCACTGATGGATAACTTAAAACAAAAGTTAAAGAAAATAAAGATAATAAATCAACAGCTTTCAATAGAGAAAAAAATCATAAATTGGTTAGAAGTGCATATTTCCTGATCTTAAACAGAAAATTTCACAGTTTTTATTTAACTTATATTTAATTTATTGTATTTAATTATATCATTTTTCTAAAACACGAGATTTTTGGAATGACACCTTTCTTACAGCTTTATTTCCCAAAGCCACATAAAAACATTGTGCATTGCATTGAGTTCGAAAGCTCTCAGAACTGTAAGTGGAGAAGAACCTTTGTGCATATAGTAAATATTATTTTACAGTCATTATAGCCATGAAGGGTATCTTACAGTATAATAATATGATACAGACTATCTTTGTTGAGAACATATGACAAAATTTTCAATAGAATTCAAAGAAAGTATTGCAAAACGCATGGACAATGAATAAACAATTTTATGGAAATAGGAATAATATTTCATTGTATCACACTGACTGTATATAATAAAACGTGAAAAGTTTTTTTTCCAATTGTAGTAAATTTTCAGGACTTCAGAATGTTTTGTTGTCTGAATAGAAAGTAGTGAATACAGTTTTGACTTTCTATAAATATAGCCTAAATAAATATAAAAAATAAAAAAAAAATAAATAATGAAAAAAGAAACTGTTTCTCTGTTTTTCTCTCTTCCATGTTTCTCTGGAATATTTAAAAAGCCTGGTCACCTTGTATTCAGGTAAAAGTTTTTTTCCAACAATAACAAAAAATAATTCCCCTGTACAGACAGATTTGTTCACAAGATATCACTAAAGAGATGTTTTTCTTTCTTTTTTTCTTTAAATTTGAGTCAAGAAGTTAATGGAAATAGACTTTCTTTGGAGGAAATTGTAGTAGCAGTAAAACATTTCTACCATAAGAAAAAGCTGCTAACAGCAGGAACAGACACATAATGATTGCCAGGATCTATGCCGTGATTGTAGTTAACATCCCTACAGACAAATGCACAGAAATCCCTGCACTTGTGTTGGAACTTTTTTAGGATAAACCATTTCTCTTCACTGTTTTTTTCTGGGTGTCATGTTGGGGAAGATTGCTATTGTGTATTTGAAGAATATGCAAGATGCACTGGGAGGCAAAACATCCCAAGTAGTATTTGATTCCTACTGCTCTGCTGCAGAAAATGAATGTTTCTGTGCTCAAATAATTTCCAGTTAATTTTTCAATGCTGACTTTTATTTTTAGTTCAAATAAAAACCACAGGATGTTGGAGGTTTTGTTTTAGTATTGTAATACAAATAAATACACTTATGAGTACAATAGTCTTGCTCAAAGGAAAATCCTGAAAACAATGTTGCTGTGATCAGCATAGACCAAGAAGCATTCCGTATTTTCCATAAAAGTCATACAATTATCAACATGGAGTTCACCAGAATTTGTTTTAATAAGAAATGCATCAAAGTCCTACAGCTAAAGAGTATGATTTAGAATCTAAAATCTAAACCAAAAGGTTTGGATACTTCCTGCCTGATGTAGAAAAAAAATGCAGTGGAACTGCTAGATGAAAATTTCACAGAAGAATTCCACAACATCACATCAGTGTCACATACCATAGAATCATAGAAGTGTTTGTGTTGCAAAATAGCCCTAAAATCATTGTGTCCAACTGTCGTGGTGAGCCAGAATCAGAGACATTTACTCATAGAGTTATCGTGTCTGTTCCGATTTATTGCTAGTTAGCAGTTCATTTATATAGGTTTGTTCTTAAGCGTAATCATACAGGATTGGATAACATCTTGGTTTTGCAAGTAGTGATTGGTTAGGCATTACGTAGGTTAGTATCTTCTGTTATGGCTTGGTTACAACCTATCCGAGGGTCCAGGCCCAGATGTTCAGCCTCCTGTTTTCATCTAGTGTTCAGCCACAAGGTCACGCTGACCTGATAACATACATGCTGTTCCGCTCACTCAGCACTTCGCTTCAGGCCAGAGATACTCTGTAGCATCGTGGCCTTGTGCTGCTAGCCATCCCCCAACATCCAACTGTTAATTAGCATTGCCAAATCCATCACTAAGCCATCTCCCTAAGCACCACATCTACCACATCTGTCTTTTAAATACATCCAGGGATGGTGGCTGAACCACTTCCTTAGGCAGCCTGTTCCAGTGACTGACAACTGTTTTGTTGAATAAATTGTTTCCTAATATCCAGTCTAAGCGTCCCCTGGTGCAACTGGAGGCCATTTCCTCTTGTCCTGTCACTTTACTTGGGAGAGGAGAGAAACACCCAGGTAGCCATACCTCCTTTCAGAGAGTTGGAGAGAGCGATAAGGTCTCTCCTCAGCCTCCTTTTCTCCAGGCTAAACAACCCGTTTCCTCAGCTGCTTATAAGCACAAGCTTGTAAGACTTGTGCTCCAGACCCTTCACGAGCTTCATTGCTCTTCTTTGGACATGCTCTAGCACCTCAATGTCCTCCTTGCAGTGAGGGGCCCAAAACTGAGCACAGTTGAGGCTCACCAGAGTATAGGACTGTCGTTTCCCTAGTCCTGCTGGCCACAACGTTTCTGATACAAGCCAGGACCATTAAAGCCTGAGGCAAAGGAGAAAAAAAAACCTTAGCCTTTTCCTTAGTATTTGTCACTGTTGCCTTCCACATTTAATAATATATGGATATTTCCCTTTTTCTTTTGTTGCTATTTATAGAAATATTTTTTCTGTTGCCTTTTACTACAGTAGTGAAATTAAGTTCTAGTTGGACTTTGTCCCTTCTAATTTTCTCCCTGCTTCATGGCATAGTCTCATGGCAACTTTGTAGTCCTTCTGAGCTGCCTGTCTCTTCTTCCTACAATAATAAAATTTCCTTTATTCCCCTGAAATTTCCCCCCTTTTTTTTTTTTACCCTGAAATTTCATATTTTTCCATGTCTGGCCTTCTTAGACTCTGCCCTTCAGGACTGCATATATGCTGTAGTACAGTACCTTTGATGCTTTCAGAATCTCTAAAGTACACATCCATGATGAGCCTTTATTTTACACTTTATATAATTGCTATGTAATACTTTTTGTAAAATTATTTTATGTTAGATAATACTATGAAACAAGCAATATAGACATAACTATACATGCTCGACCTGCTACATGTCTAAAACTAGATTATGGAATCAGAATGAACTGTAATCTCTGATTCTTTGGCATTGTCAGCAGCTTTGCATTCTGTAAAATAAATCAGAATCTGGCAACTTATTTAAAATATAAAAGTATAATTGAATACTGATGTTAGTTATTTTTCTCCTATGAATATGTTCACAGATTTTATATATAGTTATTCTGTGAATGCACAGAAAAGCATACATTTTTGTAAATAGACAACAGTTTCATAAAGTAAATTAATTTTTCATTTCTCATCTTCAGCAGAGGAATAATGTGCTGTTGACTTTTCTGTCTTACCATGAAAGACATGATGGAAATATTGCAATTATAAAGGCAATTTGGCAAAGAAAAATGTCTAAAAAAGCAAATGCAACCCTAGACTATATCATTCAAGCTATTTCCAGTAGGCAAATAAAAATGTGATTGAAATGTGATTGTGGAAGCTTCAGTTGGAATATATATTATTTTTGAGCAAAACAAAAATGACATCAATTGCAAGGAAAATTACTGTATTATGGGCATCAGAAAACTTATCAAAGGGAAAAAAATGAAAAGAACTGTGGCTCATGTAGCCTACCAAAATGAATATTCTCTCCAAACACATGAAGATAAATACCAAGAAGGCAGAAATTCTAAAAAGCAGTGTTGATTATTATTTACATTACCCTCAAACTGAAAAGGATGTAAATGTGCTTAAGTGAAAATCAGAAAAAAAAGAATTCCAACCACTAGAGCCGTACAACTTCACTATATTGGTCCAACAACAGGAGGAACATGCAGAACTCTCTGCAGTACTTAACTTCATAAATATAGGTAACATTATATAATGTGTTTTTCTGTCCCGATAGATATCTATGAACAGCAATGTAGGAGGTGAATTCAGTTCTATGTCTTATGTTTCAAATGTAAAACCACAAAAAATTCATCAATTATTGCCTGTTACAGCTCATCAGCTACAGGTTCATAAAAATATGTCTCTCAGAAGAGATGTGCTTGAAATGACATGTTTTTACTGCAGTCTTGTGAAGTGGGAGTTAATTTCACACTGTTTGAAAGAAATTAAAGAAATTTTGAGAAGAGGAAAAGAAATTGATCCAGGATAAAAATCTGTTAAAATATGCTTGTGTGCTGTAGAATTAACAGAATGTAATGTAAGAGATTCTTTAACATTTCTCAAAATCAGTTAGAAAATTATTTTTGTAGTTATGTTTTTGTATAAAATGATTTCTATGTACTTAATAAAATACACTAAGGAAATTATCATGCATTAGTATTCTCTCACTCCCATCAAAAGGAAATCATTGTTAAAATATATTAATTATAAAGTTAAAATGTTGGGTTTATGTTGACTTTCCTATGTATTTCTACTACTGATGTCTTTGATTCTTCATAATCTTCAATCAAGAGCAGATAAAATATTATAGAATATGAAAATTAAAGAGAATTAATCATCTATCGCAACATTGTCTCTTCTATTTTTTGGAAGATATAGAACTAACAAAGGGGAAAAATTACTGTAAATTAGAAACCGAAGAATATTTCTAAATATCAGTATTAAACATTTGATTTTACTCTAGATTTAGGAACTGACTAAACAGTTTGACATATCCCAAGAAAGCATTAAGGAGATATGCAAGGCACACATTTTCTTCTACAGACTTTGGAATATTTTTAAGTTTAAATGGACTTTTTCAATTTAACTTTATTTTAAAGCTTAAATATTAAAGAAGGTATTAAAGTCTGGGTCAAACAAAAAATTTTGATCACTAGTGATAAACAACTATTCATTATCAAACTTAAATTTCTTTCTTTCAAAAATGATAACATTTTTTCTTAAGCAGTTGTGCACAATTTAAACCAATACTATTTTTTGTATGGTGAACAAAAATACAAGTTGTTTGTTTACATACGCCAAAGCAAAACCAATGTTATTTAGTTATTTAGGACAGATTGTTTACTATAGGAAAATACTGTGTTCTCTGTTTCTGTGTTATATTGAACTACATGAATAGCAAACCATGTCTGATTGCACAGCAGTCATGAAGTAATAGGCAGATACTATGCTGATGATACAAACTTCATAGGTGAATTTTGGTTTTGAACTCACTTTTTTCTAGAAACTTGAGTTAATTTCAAGTTTCCAGCCTCCCACACCACTCAATCCCCCACCCATATAGGGTAGTGTGCTCTTTATCTCTAATGTGCCTGGTGAAGACATTAAAGAGGAGCAAGGTTGTTGCTGGTTTAGATACTGTTTGCTGTTTTGTCTGATTGAGAAATACAGCTTCTGACAAGAACTGTGGCATCCATACATTATGCAGTAACCAAAAGGTAAGAGGTCTTGTGTCTCAACTGTAGCTTCAGCTTTTACAAATGTCTCTGAGTTTCTCGGTTAGGATTAGGTTGTATCTCATGATCAGCTCTGACAATGAACACGAAGATCACAATAGACTATTTTTCCTTGTGCTGGAGAGATGAACTATGTAGTTTCCTAGAACCAAAGATTATACAGCTACATATGGGATTTCTTTTTCTTATTCCCTGTTGCTTATCTTGTTACATTCTTCTGCTCTTTCAGCAGCTATGCGTATCTGGCTGTGACAAATTTGTTGAAGTTGGAAACCTTTGAACGTGATCTAGGGTGTGCTGAGAATGAAATACTATAGATTAAACCAACAATCATTTACAATATGGTCAATTGGTTTATACATTTCTCCAAAATAACCATGGCATGTGTTGCCATTTCCTTAGATAAAAAGTAGAGGACATAAAATACATTTATCACTACATGACAAAATTTAGAGGATATAGTACACAGTCAGAGGCCACACGTCTTTATTAGTGCTACTTGGAAAAGAATACCTGCTCAGACAGTACTAGAAAAAGCTAAGCTGAATAGTAGTAATTTGGGGAAAGGAATTACCCCCCTCTAAGCTACTGCCAGATAGCTACAGCATGAGTACAGCAATCAGTTGTGGGTGCCCTAGTAAAAGATAAACATTGTCATACCAAGAAATGCTGAGAGGTGGGATTGTGTAGCCTGGAGAAGAGAAGGCTCTGGGAGACCTTTGTTGTTGTCTTTCACTACTTAAAGGGGGCTTATATGAAAGAGAGGTATTTTACTGCGATGTGTTGTCACGGGAAAAAGGGTAGTGCCTTTAAACTAAAAGGGGAAGAAATTCTTTATTATGAGGACAGTATGACACTGCAATAGGTTGCCTAAAGAAGTTGAGAGTGTCCCATCATTGGAAAGGTTCAAAGCCAGGTTAGATGGGGCTTTTAGCAATCTAAAAACATCTCTGTCCACTGCAAGGGATTGGAACTAGATGATCTTTGAAGGTCCCTTTCAATACAAACCATTTTATGGTTCTGTGATAAATGGGAACAAGTTCTGCCACAATGATGTTTGGGAGCTTGACCCATAGAAACAAACTTCACCACTTGTGAAAGGTTATACAGCACGTTTGTTTATTACAGCTCCAGGTGCAAGGGGGCCAGCACCTCCTAGCTTACACCCCATCTCTCTTAGACAGCAAGCATTTAACTTATGGAATCATACATATACATGAGATTCCCAAGAAAGGGTTGGAAAATGCAAAATATTTCCAAGAAGTCATTGTCATATGTCCCCTCCTCTGGGTGCATGCAAGGGGACATCTGGTGGTCACCTCCAGGGGTCCCTCAGAGGAAGGCTCTGAGTCTTCTTCATGTTGTCCTTTGGTACCTTTGGGGCTGAATGCCTGCCAGGAACTGCACAACCTTCCAGAACCGGTTCAACCCACGCCTTGCACAACTCCCTGTGGTTGCCTTGTGTTTCTGATGGCCTGTTAACTGCTTGGTTAAGCACGATAATGTCACAGAGGGCCAGCAGCTTCCCCTTTTGTTTCTATAGGAGAATACCTATTTGAGTATTTTCAGCACTTGCTCAATTTTAAACTTCTGCTAAGATGAACTTCCTTGGTTCTCTATCTAGTGTTGTGTCTCACTAACAAGGCTCCCTTTATCTAAACACAAATTCCCTAAAATTAACTGAATTGTCTAAATCTAGTAACAAGCTAAAAGCTCTTGCTCTGTGAAGAGAGGCTGCAACAGTCAAGCTTATTCAGCCTGGAATAGAGATGGCTTCTGGTGGACCAAACAGCAGCTCCCCAGAATCTGTGGGAAGGTTATCAGGATGTTCAAAAATCTTCAAAAATGAGTCAAAATCTTCCCAGCGAGTCATGGCAGAAGGATAAGAGACAATAGACATAAATTGAAACAAAGGATGTTCAGACTAATATAAGGAGAAATTTCTTAAAGACTCAGGCACGCAGTGCAACTGAGATGTGGTGAGATCTCTCCTTCTTTGAAGTTTTTCAAGACTTGAATCAAACCCTCAGAATTTTTCTCTGATTTCATAGCTGACCCTACCTTGAATAGAAGGTTGAACTAGAACTCGTATGACTCTCCCAAACTGAATTGTCCAATGATCCCACAAATAAATGCATTCATGTACAGAAGCAGAAGGCAATGTAATTTCTAAAGGTCCATCTTTTCTTTTCCACAGTTTGGTGCTGAATCCTAAATCCTGGTGGCTAAACAGATTAACTTTCCTTTAGTTTTCCTTTGTCTTCTTTGTTTCTTAGTTCTTTAGAATAAGTGAGGGCCAGGATATCAAATGCTCTGAGGAAAAGAACTAAGATCTCAATCTATATTGAATAATTGTGAAGCCAGTCCAAACAATCAAAAACAAATTAAATATTTCATTAATCATATGTGTTGATAAGAATAAATGCCTCAGTAGTCCCTCCTAACCAGATTTTTTCCCTTCTAAGTACCTCATGCCCATCAGGGCAGTCTGGTTGGAAAATTATAATTATATTATAGAAATGACTATTAATAACGATTGATTATAGTAAAAGATTACTGAGATCAAATAAAAGAACATCCTAATTGGTCTGACTCAACCACTTTTGAATGTGTACTTTTTTTGTGTACTCAGCATTTATAATTAATGACAAGAATGTTCCAAAGGATACGTACTCAGCTTGAATAAATATATCATCAATTCTATTATTATTGGATCAAGAAATAATTTATATTCTGAAGAATTTATTGTCTTAAGAATGTAGTCATCTTAGAAAAAATGTAATAGTGAGTTTTTTAAACACATGGAATATAAGCAGATTAGGTTGGAAAAGAGGATCTGCTGTTGTGTTTGCGTGGGTTTTTTTTTCAAGTTGATTCTCTGAATCTGCAAGATCCAACAGATCCAACAGATCAATGGAGGCTTGTGCTAATAACTTAATTCAGAGCAACAGACACAAACATGTTTTATGATCAGAAGTGTGGTTTTGCTTAAGCTACTCAGTAAAATATTTTTTTAGCCTTCAAGTAATATATCTCAGAATATTAGTATGAATATTGTCACAGTGTTATCACACTGAGAATTTTGGTTCTGTAACAATCTAATTGCCTTTATTGAAGAACAGTAGTAGGAAAAGAGTTCTCTGAAAACAAAATGTTTTTCCAAACATCAGATAAAAGTAGGTAGATAAAAAATGATTGTGAATAACAGCAACAAAACTAAAATAATAAGTATATATATGAAGGCCTCAGTAATGAATAAAACCACAAAGAAATAGAAGCTTTAGAAGTAAAAATTCAGGGCTGGCCTTCAGTTGACTGAATTCTTATGGGGGGGGGGTGGTTTATAGATGATATCACCATGAAAACAGTAAAAATTCAACAAAGACAATTTTTCATCAACATTACAATCACTCTGCTATAGAACTGGTTCAAGTTATCTGAGGGCAAGATTTAATTGAAGTTCTAATGTTAATTTGAAGAAACCATGTTTTTTAAAGCCTAATAAGTTTGTCCAAGTATACTTTTCTTTGTGTTCAAGCATGTGTGTGAGATGAAAAGTAGGGGGAAAAGCTCTTTTAATTTAGGTGACAATACAAGAGAAAGAATTAGTTAAAAAAAACAGAGGTCAGGAGGATGTTAAAAGCTAAGAATGTTTTCAGATCAGCATTAAAAGTGTCTCTAGACTGCTCCAATGTAGACTGAAATTATCCTCAACCACTAATCAAAAATATCTAAAGCAAAACAATTCTAAGAAGAAATGAAGAGGAGCGTCTTCTCAAGTTTGGCAAAAATGCATGTACAATTTCTCTAATGTTTCTAGTGAAATACTGGAAACACCTGAGTCAGCTGGTAACAGAGTATAATAGGCAATGCCCTTTCTGTGCCTCTTCACCTTCCTTTCTTCCTTCTCTCAAGTAAATTAAGGTAGTTGCGAAACTATAAACTTCTGAGAGTTTGCTCAGGCCAAGGCAGAAGAGTAGTCAAGTTTTTCACTGGTTTAGTAACACAGATCCTGCAATCAGGTCTGGCTAGTTCAGAATACATCTGTATGAGCCACAATTACACTTTGCACTGGCATTGTATCTTAATCCTAAACAAACTAGCTGTTAAAAAAGTGGCATCTGAGAATTGCACAGCCTATCCCACAGCTCCTTCATGGTGAGATCACTGTGGCAATAGGGCTGAAATATAAGTTGCATATCAAACCACTGATGTCTAGGTGTTTGCAGATAGGTGTCTGCATGGGAGCCAAGTGAGCCATTAGAGTCAATATACCACCAACACAAACAGTGTCAAAAAAGCTGATCAGATGTAGGTGTCATCAATAGACACCTGCATGGAGCTGAATATTTTTGGAAACTGAGTCTACTGCCTTCAATTAAACCCAGTCCTGCTAGTATCAACATGAATATGAATCAGCTAGATATTCTAGCAATAAAGGGTTGAAAATAATTTTTTAGGTACCATATCACATGATCCTGGTCATAACCATCACCAACTATCTGAGCCTTTTGACCTCTTCCCACAGTGTTTCTGTTAGCTCTTGTACAACCATCACTTTTATTTCTCTGTAGCTGCATTTTCATCATCCACAGAAACCTTTTCCTTAGACCTGTGAGAAATTATCAGAAAAGGTAAAGTCAGTTATTCTGAATTCAAATGGGGCTCGTATTTGTCATCAAGTAAAAATGTTCTACATCATCAAGAAAGAGCTCTTTAAGCATTAGAAAAAGTATAATGTGGCATATAGCATTTCTGCAAAGAGCCATGGTTATGCATCACATCTCAAAGGGAAGATAAATATTACTGACTGGCACTAAGGGACCAGAAAGTAGGATGTATAATTCTACTTTAACCAAGTTGACTGAATATTTAAAGTATAGCTTATTTTTTATACTGAATTAGAAAACCAAATATATTAACTTGTTTTCTTTAATTTTTTTCAAGGTAATAATAACAAAAACAGCTAATGTTAAAATAGTTGCTACTTTTTGAATTTTTAAAGAAAACTCCATTTTACACACAGAAAGATATTTTATAATAACTTTGTGTAATGTGCTTCAAGCATTTTGCTTTTTGTTTTTCTTTAATAATTTAAAATAAATTGAAGTTCAAAATCACTCTAGGTTTTATACCAGCCCTGACTGAATTTTACATGTTGAGAAGCATAGAATCCATTCTGACTTGACTGTGGCTCATTACCAAATTTCAGACTGTAATTCCTAATTAGCTCATTTGATAGAATTTAATCATATTTAAAATAAATTAATTTGAAAAACCCTTTTATTTAGCATCATCTCTGAAAAAATTTCCTAGGGCACATAAAGTTTTATATATAAAAAAATTATACAAGATAGCAAGTTAAATTCCATTCAATCTTAATCATAAAGTTTTATTTTTCAAAAAATCTTCATGGGTTTATAAATTCAAAGGACATATATTTAAATTAACAAAACTGATGCAGATCATCACTTGAAGGATATAACTGAATGGAAAAATAAACAAATTCTGGTCTTGAAAGGTAGACAGAAGACTAGATATAGATAAATAATTAGACAATTTGATTTTTTGAAATCTAATCTTGCTCCTTCCATATGCTGGAGGCAGATGGAGAAAGGTATAAAGTTTTTTTCAGTGCACAGTTTAATTTTACTTTCTCACTTTGTTTTTCTTGGCTCACTGCTTTTGTCAAAATACAGACAGTCACTAACAACATACAGCATCTTTTATAAGTGGTTTTCTTGCAAAACAGAGATTTCTAAAAGAATTACAGATAGGGAAGTATACCTAATGGCATTTCTTCTTCATTATAAAATTATCCCAATTTTAGCATTTTGCAATTACATCATTATGACTGTAGAACACACAGAAAGACTAAGTGTAGCTATTATGACAGAAATCTTTGTTAACATTTGGTCCTTCAGACCGAAATTGATGGATCACCTCTCTATATAAGGAACACTACTATGGAAAGATTTACTGCAGTTATTAGACAGGAATTCTCACTACCTGTTCAATCTGGTAAGAAATATGTTCACTAGAGGTAGCTGCTCACAGAGACTCAATAACCTCAAGTCTCCTGTTAAATTTAACATTTGGGGATTGGTAGTAGCAGAACCTTCTGGAGGTAAGTAAAGGCATAATGGCACAAACTCTTCTTCAACCTTCTCTATGTCTACAGATTTACCTTGTACCCATGCAGTTCCAGATTTCTGTAGCTACCATGGTCATTCCTACAGAAAACAGAATCAAACATATTGATACTCATTAGATCAGTCTCAACTGTCTTTACTGTTACATGCAGTTTCCTCCCTTCTTGCTTTGTCCTCCATCCCTAGCAGTGCTGGGATATTCAGTCCTTGAAGACATGAGACAAAATGACAACACTTTCTTTCTTTCCTTGGCTTCCCAATCTGAACCTATGTATTGGCAAGGAGGATCACACCAGTGTGCTGAAATAAATGGGGCTGAACAATGATGCTATGGGAGCAACACAGTTTTCCCAGGAATCATGCCTAAGTAGTTAACAGCATGCCAAGAGGAGTGCTGCTTCTGGATATAGCTGACTGGATGTAGGTTAGAGCAAGTTAATCTTACATATAAGTGTACATTCAAGTAGGAGGTATGCCTGCAACAATCAAGTAGGAGGTATGCCTGTTAATTTTATGTTCCAATGTTTTCCTCTCAAGGGTAATATTCTTTTCCAACCCTTTTCAATAAAATGCAATCTGGCAAAGTCTGATTACCTGTAGCTTTTCACAGGCTGAACTCATATTAACATAACGCCTGGACAAACACAATTCTCCATGGAATGAGAGGTTTTAGTACCATGAACCTACTGAAGGTAGTTAGAAAGAGGTATGAATTTTACAGAAGGTCAGAAACCTTTATGCTCAGTCTTATCTGTCAGATTTATCTGGCTGCCATGGAGTAGCTGTGTATCTCAGTAAGTCTCTGAATCAAATACGTGATGGAGAGGACCTAGGCTGTCACAGCTGTGCAATGCTCAGCTCATGTTTTTATTAGGGGTGCTCTCAGGTCTGCTCATAGAAGTACAGTCCAGACAGCCTCTCAGTTCCTGATTCATCACCAGAATGTAACTCCCTGAACAGGGAGACTGGACATAAAGACAGTAATCAAAGACCTGCAAGAGATGCATTCTTGCAGTTAAATGCCCACAGCCTCACCACTATTTACAGCAGAGAGGAAGGATAATATAATGATTATGATCCTTACCAGTTACCAGGTCCTTACCTTGGAAGGAACTCCAAGTTCCCCCTCTGTCATAGGTTTTTTGTGTGACAGCAACAAATCACTTCATATGTTTTGACTTCAGTTTTCTAGCTAACAATTTGCATACAATGTGATGATGGAAGATCATAAAATAGTCAAACAGTTGCTTTGCTTTATCACAATCTGTCTGTCTTGTTATTCTATCCCAGCATCAACTATGGAAGTCAAGTACTTCGATGACACTTTGATCTGATCAAATCTAGAGGATTTATGAAAGGGATTTGGGATGAATGGAGTAAAGTTGTACTCATAATCTGGCCAGTATGACTTTCTTTCTTGCTGTGTTTGTAATAGGACAAAAGATTTAATATTTTAAACCTGAAAAATCCTATGTAATTGACAGCACAAGTTTTATTGTGGCTTAAAGAATTTAGGTATTCTTGCAGCAGACTTCCCAATGTCTTCAATTCAAAGCTTGTTAGCTTCACTTTCACATCTTTTTTCCTTTGCACAAAATCTTTTATCTCAATTTTTCTTAGCTTTGATTATTCAATAGAGCAGAAACTGAATCCCTGTAATGAAACCTGAAATCATGAGTACGAGGCAGGAAATCAAACTTGACATCATTATATAAGGTACATAAGAACTGAAAGCAAATCTTATGCAGAGGGGCAATTCCAGACCAGCAAATTTAAACAAGAATTTTAATACTATTGATATGTTATTCAGTGCAATACATATTTACATGGGATTATTCATCTAGCCAGGGGTCATCTGGCTTGCTATCATAATTACTACTTCAGTGCCTTTACCCATGACAGTGCCTGCCTTTTGGCAATGAAAGTTTAGATCGGAATCCATGGAACTAGTGCTCCTGTAACTCCTTTTATCTCCTCTCAAAAGGAGTTGAAAAGGAGTTATCAGACAGTATTCCTGAATTGCTTACTTCTCTGAGGCCACACAGAACTTTTTTTTTATCTTTCTGAAAGGTGATGAGGATGACCATAGAATCATAGAATAGTTGGGTTGGAAGGGACCTCAGAGATATTCCAACCCCTCTGCCATGAGCAGGGACACCCTCCACTGGAACAGGTTGCCCAAAGCTCCATCCAACCTGGCCTTGAACACTGCCAGAGAGGGGGCAGCCACAGATCCTCTGGGCAACTCTTTTTTTACAGAAAAGGAAATTAAATACTACAGGATTGTATGGATTACCAGAATTACAATATATATTGAAATAGCAATGACTGTCTATGGTAAAATCAGTAGTTCTTCTTAACTTTCTCAGGTTTTAGTCTATTGTATTTACTAAAATGTTATTCTGTCTTTATAAATATACCAAATATTTCTGTCTTTTGAAAGCAGCAGTATTTCACTCACTTGGGTTTTTTGAGGGTTTTTTGTTATTTATAACTAATTTGTATGCCCAATACAGAAATTTTAGTACCTAAATACACACAGAACTTGAGAAGCTCTTCAGTCTGTACCATGACTTTGAGTAATCCCTTGCAAAAACACTTGCTGGAAACTGGCTGGAGGTGAGCTGCATTCCAGAAATGTCCTGGCTGACAGCAGTCTGGAAATGAGCTAGCAGGGAGCATGCCTGCTTGCATCCTTCATCTGTCAGCAAGGAAGGTCATTCTTGGGCTACATTAATAGGACCACAGCCAGTAGGTCAAGGGAAGAGATTATCCCTTCTAAGCAACATCTTTTAGACTACATCTAGAGTTTTTCATTCTCTTCTCCACGCCAGTACAAGAAATACATTGACAAACTGGAGCCAGTTCAGTGTAGGGCCACCAGAAACTGGTCTTCTTCAGCCTAGAGAAGATGACAACAAACTCCCCTACCTATAGAGAGGTCATTATGGAGAGAGGAGCAGGCTCTTCACAGTGGAGCTCACTGGGAGGGTGATACTGAATGGGCATGAAACAAGGTACTTTGGGAAGGGGGAAGCTTTTTCCCCATGAGGACAGCCAAGCAGCAGAATAAGTTGCCCAAAGAATTTGTGTTTTGTCTTTCCATCCTTCAGTGTTTTCAAGACCCATCCCCATGGCTCTGAGCAACCTGAATGACCTCATACTTGGCCCTGCTATGAGCAACCATTTAGCCCAGAGTCATCTTCAGGTCCCTCCTGAATTATTCAGTGATTGAATAAACAAAGCATAGAAGGTCACTAATGCAGGCTGTACTGCTTCTGTAAAAAGGAACTTGTGACAGATCTTGGAAGTAAAGCACTGACTGGATGTCAGTAACCTGAGTGTTCTTCAGTCTAATTACCCCTGTGCAAGGATCATATGGCTATAATCCTTGCATTCACACTGAACGATTTCAGTCTTCTTAACAACAGAAGTCCAACTCTCATCTGCCTCAGTGTTCTGCAACACTTGCTAATTGATTGCAGCTATACCAACCTGTCTCTTTGCAATAAATTAGATTACAGAAACTCAGGTAGCACATTTAGGGTCCTCCTGTCCTTTGTGACACTTTCAAGAATTTCTGGATACTTTTTCAGTGTTTCTATTCTAATGTCATCTCAATGAGTAGACCTTGAAATCAAATTACTGACATCAATCAATAACACTGAAGTTCAAACTGTTCTTCTAGATAGATCTATAGGACTTTTGGTGAGCAAGTCTGTAGGGTTACTTAGAAGAACAAAAAAAAAAAGAGACAAAGTCTATAATATATTGTGCCTTTAGAAAATAGCCTTGTTATTATGCATGCAGAAAGCTGGTAAAATGGACTATATGTTAAATATTAAAAAGTAAGTAAAACTCATAACCATATATTCTATTCTCCAGTACTTTAGATATTAATTCACAGTGGAAAAATCAATTTAAACTCTCGATATCAAGAATACTGTTAGTATTTCTTTAGCATGCCTTTTTTCAGTGTCTGGGAAACAATAGATTGATTTTTTTCTTGTTGCACTTCCAGATTTTGCAATTTGAAAATTTTCATAGTCAAATTGACAAAAATTACTTAAAACAGAATACATGCATAAATTCAGCACAAGTACTAGGAGATAATGGACTAAATACTGCCTCAAGATGCACAATATTCTTGTCCGTGGATGAAACATTTTCCAAGCGTAGATTAAGCACAGAAAGAAGTATTTGTTCAAAATAGGACTCATAATGCTCCATATCATCCAAATTGTCAAATCAGAATGAGATTTATTGTTTGACTTACTTTCTTCTGATAAGTTAGATTAAATAAAAAAATCATATCAACTTTAAACTCTTTTGACTTAGGGAAACTGAAGCTATTGTACCTCCAGATTGCATGCTACTGTGAGCTTGGTATTTTTTATTTTTTTTAAGTAAATTTTTAAAGTAAAATGGTCAAGAATGTTTTTCTTCATTTTAAATAAAGGGAAAGTGATGATGCAGTGGTAGCAAGTTTGTAGTTCTTTGCTATGATTCCTGGCTATAGGACTAATGATTAATACTGTCTGGTGAAAATTCAAATATTTAAGCATATTTGTTTATCAAGAAATAGTATGTTCCTGAAAATTATAATGGCTGCATAGTTTCTTGTCTGAAAATACATTGTTTTTTTTTTTTTTTAAATGCTGTAGTTAAAAGATGTCCAACAGCCAGAAAGAGCTTGAAACAAACTCCAGCCCTGAAAAGTACAGAAAATCGCTTCAGCAAATGTTTTTTCTATAAGCAATGTCTTAATCCAGTTGAGTTTGAAAATTTTTGGGCTACTTATGTGTGAAGGATATGTGTAATTAGTAAGGATTTTTTTTAGTTAATGAGCTCATCTGAATATGTAGAGTTATAAGGAATGTCAGAAACAATAATAATTGCAATCTGTAATACCCAGACACCAATCACAGTAGTGTATTCATGTGTGTCATTTTAAGAAGACAAATTTATTTAGTCAGAGCTCCCTGTTCACTAACAGTGGGTGTAAATGAAAATTAGACTAACAGTCTAGGAAACCTACCCTCCTCATTGACCTAAAATAAAATCAGTATAATATACAATATATACAATAATATACCCTGTTGTTGCAGGGTAGACCTAAAAACTTCTCTTAAAGCTCTGATTTCCAGAAAAGAACTTCTTGTATAAAAAAAAGTTGGAATCTGAAGTCCTGAAGTCCTGTTGCCAAAAAAAATCTGATCATCGTTGTTTGTTTCAGTCCACCTCAGGATCACCCAGTTGTATAAATGTACTACAGTCATGATGAAGAGTGCTAACTGCAACAGAAAGACTTAAGTAAAGCTGTGTTAAAAACATACTCTTTACAGATTACAAGGCTAAAGTGGGAAAATAGCTTATTGACTGGAATGGAACAGAGAGACATAATTTCAGAAAGATCAATGAATGTGTTCAATTCAGTTTACTTCGTTCTTGAAGTCACTGTGTTTTAATACCATAGCATGAGAAAGTACATCAACCTTATTTGAATCACATTGCTCACATCATTGGATAAAATCAGGATAGAAAGACAGTTTTAACAAATCATGAACATGGTTAAATGCTGGTATTTTATAGATCACCAGTGGATTGATCATTGTTCAAATATGTAACACTTTAGTAGTGTCAAATATTCTATCAAGAGACATGAAGGAGGTGACAAAATGAGCAAACAGATGAAGGAGATGACATAGACCAATGTCAGAAACTAGCAAACGAGCTGTGGGAACAGATGGAGTGCGAATCACTGTTGTTATCCCTATATTCCACTCCACTTGCATTCCTAGGAAGATATGAGTAGATATAAAAACAACGGATTTCAGATAAAAATTTAAAGCCTGTTAAAAAGTGCAAAAAGAACAAAGGATGATAATACAAAGAAAAAAACTGTTAGCAAGAAGAAAGTGTTAGACATATAAAATGACTGGTTGAGCATAGCATACAGCAAAGATGAAAAAGGTTTTTTTATTGTTAATAGTTGAGCAGACCTCTGAAGTGTTGTTAGCATCCTCAGACAGTTGGATGCATCTTTGTGCCAGCCAATAGTCACGCAGAAATTCATAAAATTCATCATTGGAAAAAAAAAAAACCGGTCATAATGCATTGTTTGCAAGAGCAAAAAATTAAGTTCTTGTTTTTTCTTAGATATTGCTGGTGTTAAATTTCCCCAAAATGCACTCCAACTTTTCAATCATCTATGACTTTTCTATGACTTTTTCACTATTTATAGATTAATCAGAACAAAGTTTGTCTTTTTTTTTTCTGTGTTTTACATTATGCAATGCAAATGGAATCTGTGAATTCTGTGACCCTAAAACTAAAGAATAATATAAAATTCCATAATAAATCACATATGGTGAATCACAAATGCTAGCTACCAGCAATGATGTGTAGAAAATGAATCACTCAATTATAAATACAGTGCAACAAATCCACAAGTGTTTTGCTGATAGTTTGTTTGCTAGGTATTTCACAGAATCCCAGAATGTCAGGAGTTGGAAGGGACCTCGAAAGGTCATTCAGTCCAAACCCTGCCAGAGCAGGATCACCTAGAGTAGGTCACACAGGAATGATTCAGGTGGGTTTTGAATGTCTCCATAACATTATATTTATACATCATGCTGTAAAGCATGTGGTAAACTGTGGACTGTACCAAAATGTGTCTTGGCCCTTAGCAAGGATTCTAAGGGCAAGAATACCAAATGTGTAGTACACATGACCAAGGAACCACAACAAACACATACAGTTTGCGGTGGGACTCCAAAGCAGCTCTAAAAGAGATTGTAATGGGAGAGACATCAGCTCTGCTGACACTATTGGAAACAGGCTTTATTGGATTTACAACCCAGTGGCAGGAAAAGTCTTACCAGCACCTTTTCCTTTAATTTATAATTTCTTTCAGAGCATTAATAGACTATAATAAAGGCTTATATGGTCCTTGGATACCATAAGGACTGGATGCTCTGTACTTAAGACAGAAGGATGAGACAGATGGATGATTAAACCTCTAGTGATCTTTTTCTTCTCTAGCTTATAAATAAGTTTTACCTAGACTTTACCTGTGCGCCTGATATTCCTTCCTTACATAATGTTGTCCATTATTTGATGTGAGTTTTGATTTAGTTTAGTTTTAGCCTTCATGCTAAAGCAATGACAATTTCATATATATATTATAATCTTCCAGCAAAGCTGTATAAAATGCAATAATATCTTATGGATAAATTCTATATCTACATTCAGATTGTAAATGTTTTTTCAATACCATTGTCTTCTTGATCATGATATCATTTTGCAAATTACATCTTTTTTATTACTGACAAAGTCCTTATTATTGTAACTTGGTATTTTCACAAGTTCTCCCCTCCTCTTCATTAATTTTGTTATATCTTTTCTCCCCTCATGAGGATTTGGATAAAAAAATAGTAGTACAATAGATTTTCTTAAATGCAATTATTACTTTAATATCTCCAGATCACATGAAGTTTGGATCTATCTTATCATGCAGTTGTAGATATACATGTGTGCTAATGTGTTTCACATGTTATGATTCAGTTATCATTTACAAATTAATCAAAATGAATATATGGATCAATATGTAGGAGTATTTTAAATAGCACAGATCATATTAAATGGAAGCAGATCCTGAAACATATTACAGTGATGATTAAATTGTAATAGAAACCTTGAGACATTAGTTTCTGAGATATTGAAAAAAGTGATTGAAACTAGAGTAGCTTCATAGAATCTTACCATGATTTAGAACACCCAGACCAGTAAAGTGGTAGACATTAGGGAACAAACATAAGTCACTATTGACTGGCCTGAAGATGGTCATAACTAGGATGTAGATAGATTCATTAAAAAAAGCCTATTCTGTGTTTTATATTATGAAATTTAATATAATTTGGAAAGAGAGAAAAAGTTTTAGTGACCAAAAAAGGCAGGTGCAACATGAATTTTGTTTATCACTATCACTGTTTGTGAAACTTCACATACAGATGCTAAAAATGTAAAAAATAGAAAAGCTGATAAACCCAAGAACATTGAAAGTACTTTTATGAAGGACCATAAAAAATAATCACATCTTACTAATGAACTCTCAAGGATAGTCACAAAGATGGTGAAAAGACAGAGAAGGTGATCCTGTCGAGGATGAAAAACAAGAGCAGGAAAGCATAATAGCATAATAAAGTTGGTATTGTTCAAATAAGTCTCAGGACATCCTACGTGACACAAAAGGCTACTACTATCTTTTCTACAGAGGAAAATGACTCTTTGGAAAATGTAAAGGACTACATTATTTGGTTGATATAAAAGTCTCCTTTTGGTTGATAGTAGCTTTTAACAGAAAGTAACCAATATTTTAAATCTTTGTATTCAATACTCTTATATTCATTATTGAAATGACATACAGTAAAGGAGAAATAAAGAACTAATACTAGCCCTACTGCATTTTATTAAATAGAAAACATTAGGGTTATCTTCAGGAGATTTTATGGTAAGAAAAATTGTAGTTAAATAGTTTAATATTCCCAGCCATTTCTTATAAGAAATACAGCATTTATTCTCAATTTTCATTGCAAACCTGGAATGGAAAGTAATTCATGTACTTTAACTAGCTTAACCTTTTTCCTTATCCTATTCCATAAGAGAAAATACTTTTTGATTTTCTGAGTCTAAAACCTTCTCCCCTCTTTATCACCCCTAAATATGAAGATCCCATGAGATATTAAAAAAGATGGCAAGAAGTCAGGACCCTCTGGATATGACTCACTCTGGCCAAAAAATGAATATTTTGTGGGTTGACCCTGGCTGGACACCAGGTCAATCCTCCTCAGCCAGACAAGGGGAGGAAACTACAATGAAAAGCTGCTGGCTTAAGATAAGGACAAAGAGAGATTCTTTCACCAGTTACTGTCATGGATGAAACAGACTAGACTCGAGGAAAATAATTTATTACTAATCAAATCAGAGTAGGATAGTGAGAAATGAAAACAAATTTGAAAACACCTTCCCTGCCCCTCCCTTCTCCCTGAGTTCAACTTCATTCACTAATTCAGTCCCTTCTCCTCCAGGGAACACACGGGGACAGGTAATGGGGATTGCAGTCAATTGTTCACATGTTGTCTCTGCCACTCCTTCCTCCACAGGGGAAAGACTCCTCACACTCTTACCCTGCTCCAGCATGGGGTCCCTCCCATGGAAGACAGTCCTCCAAGTGCTTCTCCAACATGAGGCCTTCCAATAGAGCTTCAGTTCTTCAATAACTTCCCCAGCATGGGTCTCTTAAAAGGGTTGCAGACCTTCTGGAACAGGCTGCTGCTATGTATGTCCTTCCACAGGGTCACAAGACTTACCTGAAAATCTGCTCTAGTGTTGGCTACTCTCTCCATGGGTTCCTTCATAGGTCCTGCCAGGAGCCTGCTGCAGCACAGGGTGGTACTATTTGATCATAGAATACCTCAAATTTGTTTGCTCTGAGGGAAATGTTTTAATTTATTCCAGCTATAAATCTCTCCCATGGTTTCTAATCAGGGCTTGGTGTGATGAAGCCACTCCAGAATGAATAAACTTCCAGGTGTAACTTTTGATGACACCAGAAATTGTAGGGAAGCAGTCAAAGTGTGCAGACCTGGAAGGGGTACCGTAAGGTCCTGTGGTCCACTCACAATGTATAAATCCAGGAATAATAAGACCAACCTCATTTCCTCAAACCAGTGCTGTAAATTGATGATGATGATGGAAATATCTTTTATTCCCAAAGCAATGTGTCACAATGGTAGGTAGCTTTGCTTTGAATTTTATGTAAATCTCTAATATTTTAATAGTCTTAGTTACTCCTTTTATCCATATCTTTCATAAAGAGAGGAATATTTTTTTCTGTTTGTACTATAGAACTGCATTTTTCAATATTTTTATTTTAATATAAGATCATCCCTAAGATTTTTCTTCTAGAGTTTAAGCAAACAGAATTATAACTCATGTAATCGCTGTTCCTGTGAATTTTCTTCAGTAACTCCATATGCTGTAGACTGCCATGTTCATAAACAGGGACATTGGAAGCCTTATCGTTTCAAGCAGAAAAGAATGACTGCACATTGTCTTACAAAAAGCAATCTGCTTATATGTCCCAAATGGTATGTGCCTCTCTCAAGACTGTGTAGTGTTATTGACTCTTGTCTGGTTCACAGTACATGCCCCTTACGTGTTTTTCTGCATAGCATAGACTTACTTGCTCATCATTCTGTGCATTCTATCTTTGATTATTCCTACAAGTTCAGGAGAATTAATTTGCTCTTACTGAGCTGAACAATTTATCCCCAAATATTTATTTGATTTATAATATTATTTTAATTATAACCCTGTTCCCCGTTAGACTTGCAGCTTTCCACACTTTTGTGAGACCTGCAAATAAAAAATCAGCCTCCTTTTTTAGTCATCTCTCATAAACATAATTTGAAGAACACTACAGTGTTTCTTTGGTGTCTCTGCAATGTTTTCCCCTTTTCAGTGTATCACTTTAAATACCTCATTTAGTGTGGGTTATGTCATTTAACTCCAGATAGTAAAAAATGAAATTAAGCCAAAACAAGTAATGTAGGATCTTTTCTAAGCATTGGAGAAAAATCAATGAACCCAAATGCTTAAGATTCATCCCCTTATATCTCTGATCTATGGAAATTATTACCTACAGTGTCCATTTTCCTCTTTGGCTTTTGTCCACCAAATATTCTCCACTTCTGATCAGTCTTTATTGATTTGATAGTATTCTTTCAGAAGTGTCCTGGTTCCAGCTAGGACAGAGTTAATTTTTGTTCTAGCAGCCAGTGGAATGGTGTGTTTGGGAGTTAGGGTGAGACCAGCACTGATAACCCCCCGATGTTTCTAGTTGTTGCCAAGCAGTCCAGGACTTCTCAGTTCTTCATAACAAGAAGGTGAGGGGTACCCGGGATGCTGGGAGTGGACACGGCCAGGACAGGTGACCCAAACTGGACGAAGAGAGTATTCCATGCCAATTATGTCATGCTCAGTATAAAGGGTGGTCAGCGGGGGAGGAGGGCACAGCTTCAGGACGTGTGGTTTTGGGATGGCTCTGATCTGTATTGCCTGAGGTATGCAGTTCGGTGAGAAATCATATCCTGTATAACCATATTAATATATTTTATTATAAAGTCCTATCATCATTATCTCTCTACTGTCCCAGGAAACTCTCTTTATCCCAAACCATGAGGTTTGTCTTTCTTTGTTGGTTTTCTATCCTTTCACCTCCAATTTAGAGAGAGCAGCTGCATGGTGTTCAGCCCACAGCTGGAGCAAAACCATGACAAGAAGTCTCCTTCAAAAGCAGGCAAGAGAAACCTAAAATGAAGAATGAAATGTTGTATTAAGAAAAGGAAAAAAAAAAATCATTTTTTTCATTTTTAGGGAAGCAACAGAATTATGGATTAAAAACTCTAGGGTGAAGGAATAAACCAGATATTAAGAGATTCAGAACATATATTCCAAAACAGCTATTACACTGTTTCACTCTTTTCTATACCCAATCTATTTCACTCTAATTTCTATACTCACAAAAAGACTGCAATCAAGCAAATATTTTATTTGAACAATATAAAATGCAATTACAGTGCAATAAATCATAATTCTATAGGAATTATCCTAACACATACAGGTTTTATTAAAGATTAATATTTCCTATGAATGCCTTATAGAACTTTTTAGAGGATGTTCTCAGAAACTCAATTCCATAGATCTGGTAAAAACACAAAACAAAATGTTCCAATTCTGTAGAAAGGAAGTCAGAAATTTCAACAAAGTTTGTTAGTTTATTTTTTAAGAACATGCTGCTATTAAATACTTGTCAGTAATTGTGTCAATTTTCAGAACAAATGGTCAAATATTTCCTGTCATCAGCCTTTTAAACTGCAATACTGTTTTTACTCTCCAAAGGATTCATATTAAAAGATCATAGGACTACTTCTAAATTGTTACTTTATATTCAAGGTTAAGATAACTTTTTTTTTAAACAGCTTCCTTTCACTCACCAGGCACCAGCCAAAAGAAGAACAATACTTTCAGATATATATAGATGGTTTCCTTTTGAAGACAGTACACAAAATAATTTTACCTCAATTTATTTCCTCAGTTCTATAATTCAGGTTTTTGATCAAGTATTTTTGAGCTATTACATCATGACACTGAGGCATAGATGAAGCTTCCATGCTCAACTCAGCCTCAGATTCATTTTATAATCTCTCAAGAGGTTTGCATTATCTATTAATTCCCTAATCTGTTTAAATTTCTTGGAGAGCTGAGAACAATTAAGAGCCATATAACAAAAAACATTATTATAATTTAATCAACATACACTGTAAAAAGTCTCATCATACTTGAAAAGTTTTTATATATTAAGGGAATTGCTAAGTGTCTCAAATCCTCTAATCAAATTTGCATCAATGCTTAATATCTGAAAAATTATCAAGGCTTTCCATTTATTTGCTAATCATTTGGTAAAGCTTACTTTTTAAATTCATGTATGCAATGAGTAATTTCAGGAAGACTTGTCCTAATACTATTTGAATTACCATGATTTGTTGATCACAGACTGTTGATCAGGATTCTCTGTGCCTTCTCGTTAATTTCTTCAAATATGTCAGGAGCTGATAGACACGAGTATAGTAATTGATATATAGAAAGTATTACCTGTGTACTTGGTGGCAGTATATAATTTATTTCTGCACTCTGAGTTCTTTTAAGTTTTAAAGCTGCTAATTTTCTGGTATATGCATAAAATTCAATTTCTGTTATTTTATATATTACTTAATTTCTATTCCTTACTTGCTGTTTTTTTCATTAATATAAAATATTTTATCGATTCACTATATAATTGCTACATATAGTGATTATTGTACTTGAATGATACTCTGAAAAATAAGCATTTACTTTGTGGAAAACAAAAATTCCCTTATATTTTTTAAATATATGGAAAATTCAAAAGACAAGCTTTTAACACTTCTTGCATTTTAGCTGAATTCTATGCTGAAGCAGAATTGAAGAATCTGAGTTTTTTCAGACTGGATTCAAAACCATTAAATCTCAAATCTATAGTGTTTAAAACCATGATAAGTTCTGGTTCAAATTTCAGAGACAAATTATCCGTTTCTTAGAAGAGAAAACACTTCATCCACACAAACCAAATAAAATACTATTTCAGTGGTGAAAGTAGAAACACATGCAGGAAAAAAAAAAAAGAATTTGTCTCTCCAGAACAGTTTTGGGGATAAAAGAAAAAAAGGTAGTTCTGCAGTCAGAGGCTAGGAAAAGGAGCAAGTAAGGACCAAGGAGAGTGTCTGTGAACAATGAGAATCTTCAGGAGAACCTTTCATTAGGATAGGCAGGGGCCATCACGTAGCTCTCAGAGATACAAAAATCATGGCAATTTTTAAATGGCCTTGAGGGTGTGGATGGATAGTAATACTCAGTTTGTAAACCAAACTCAGTAGAGATGGTGGTGAATTAAATCAACAAACGTATGAATTTGAAAGCAAAAACAAACATGGAAAAAAATAGCACAAAATTACAGTTAGTTAGTATATTTGTAACTGAGGGGTGGTTGATTCATTCATGTGACCAGAACAATGATATAGAAGGCTGCTGTTTGTTCAAGGAGAATGAAGCAGGAAAAATAATAATTATTTTTTTGTATGGTAAGCAAGGATTCTGATCTGCTGAATGTCTGAGGGTTGCAACAAATAAAAGAAAAAGAAAAAGAAAAAAGAAACAAAATCTGGAGTCATATCTTTTTGGATTCATCTGCAATTAGTAAAGAAGTTTTATTTGGGATAAGTTATTTTCCAAGGTATTAGTAAGATCTAAAGCATGGGACTTTGTGATGAAAAGAGCATGTAACTTCATGGTCACCTGTAGAGAAAAGAATAGAGAATTAAAAATACACCCAAAAAGATTTTAGAAATATTAAGGACAGACTTTATGATGGTGGAGATGGAGAAGCTCTCATCCCTTTTGTAGGGGATTATTCATTGTTATGAATAATGTTATTCATTGGCAAAAATTAAATTAATTAATTTAAATCAGGTCTGGTTTGCCCAGGGCAATATTTGGTCAGTGACCTCCTTTTTCTTATTGTGGCTCATGAGATTTTCTGCTGTGTTTTCTCTCCCTGTCCTATTGAGGTGGGTGAATGAGGGAGTGTCTTGGGGGGCACTAGATGGCCAGTCAAGCTCAACCCACCCCATTTATATTGCATGGCATTACAAAGATGCAAAAGGAGTTATTTTTATGTTAGTGTTAATGTCAGAAGGCAAATCTAATTGGAAATGTTTTTTTTTCTGAAAAAGTTATTACTTCTTGCACTGTTCCAGTTCCAGTGATGATCACTGCTATACCACCAACAAAATGAAATAAATGTTTGATTCTAAAATAGTGACAGAAGAAGCACTTACATTTTTTGTGAGAAGTTGCAGTCAGCATTATCAATTCAATTGTGTCATACTGCAGAAGAGGGAAAAATTATATTCTCTTTCACCTGTAAGGCATTGAATTTTCCATGCAATTCCCTGCTGCATGAACAACTCAGCTTTTTTTTTTCTTTTTCCCAATTTACACTTTTACAGAGATGTGTGAATTGTTGTAGTAGACCTGAAGCTTGGGAATTGGCTAGTAAAAAGAACTTAAGAAGAATAGTTGACACTTATTTGGCACATCTAGCAAATTGGTTAAAGGATATTATTAATATCTATCAGGGATAAATTTTTTTCCAAGACCAAGGAAAGTAAAGATGTAATCCAAAATAAGCAATTTTAAATTTATTTTCCTTTAGCATTATGTACTTTCTTAAAAAAAATGGAGATTTTTTTTTTCTCAAGTACAGAGTTAGTCACACAGAGAAATATTTGAAAATATAACAACGCCAAGCTTGACTGAGTTCAAGAACCGTCTGGACGATGCACTCGGTCCCATGCTCTGACTTGTCTGGCCCTTTGTGGAGCCAGGAGTTGGACTTGATGATCTTTATGGGTCCCTTCTAGCTCAGGATATTCTGTGATTCTATGATTCTGTGACTTGTTTAAGTCTTGTAGCCACTTAACTGCAGTCAGTACTATTTAGTCCTCATTTAATTTCCATCAGGATAATGCTGTGTTCACCCCCATTATTTGACAAGGCAGGCAATGCTGTCACGACAAGCTCAGGCAGTTAGTGATTTGACTGCCTACTTCAGTTTCAGGAACAGTGACAAAACCAAAAGAAAAATGTAAAGAAGTAAAAGGAAAAGTACATGTAAGATTAAAAAAAATGTGTTATGGTCACCATAGGTATTTCCAGAGCAACTCATGTTATGGTAGTTGGAATTTACTTCGATGGCAGGTTAAAGCCTGATGAATCGTGATAAGCAGTTGATACCATTTTTTCTTTTCTTTTATGCGAATTCAATGTATGTAACACTGGAGACAGGAACACTGTCTTCAAAGCTTCTGGCATATCAGTTCTTTTATACACAAAACAATTCAATTAACCTTTGTTTTCATTTTAGTCTAAAAAAGTACTGCATGAGTTAATATACAAATTAATCACTCCCAGCTATTCTGATGGTCAGTAAAAAGCTTGGGAAAAAAACATAATTTCTTTCACAGTGTTTTAAAAAACAATATAAAATATGTAAAAAGCAGTCTGCTGAATTACATACATTTTTAAGATCCCAGGGACATGTTCTATCAAGTGGCTGCAGTTCATTTCTCTGAAAATTTTACTTTATTTATGGAACTACCCATACTCCAAGAAATGAGGTCCAAATTGCAATCAGTTATTTGTTCAGGCTTATTTCTCATCTGAAAAGGGTTTCAGGATTGATTGGTTGAAAGGAAAATAAATATTAAATATGAAATTATTTCTCAGTTGATTACAATTTTGAAAGAACAACCTCTATAAGATAACTAATTTATCTATTTCCAATGCCCTGAGATTTGCCATTCCTCAGAAAAAAAAAAAGTCTGTCTGATGCCATCTTAAATAAATGACAAAGCACTCCATTGGCTGCAGCAGATATGTGATAAATTTCCAAGATGTGTAGGGCAATGGAAAGGTCTTTTCATCACACAGAAAATAGGAAGAGATTCCTTTCAGGTTTGTTATCCAAATACATTTAATGTTTATTGTATATGGAAAGGCTGACAGTAAAGGAGATGTCATGACTAACGACAGAAGTATAATTAACTCCTCACATAATAGAAAACAAAACAAATCAGATATCTGAAATTAAGGAAAAAGACAGTGTTAGACACTGGAAAATTTTTAACGTTGTTGCCATCTTTCTTTTTGATTGAAACAAAAAGTCTGAGCCAATAAACGTTCCACTGTTTTGCTCAAATGCTATAATGATATTAAAAAAAAATCCTAATCATAGTGTGAGAGCATATTGCCATTGCTTCTGCAGTGTGTGTGGTGTTCTCTGCCTATGTAATCCAAGTCTGATGTCTCTCAGAAGTAGAGACATCTGGGTTTGGGGAAGATCAAATTAAGATTTTGCTTCTTATCAAGGGAAAATAGGAATTAACTGCTGGACTTAATGTTTTTGAAAGAATGGGTAAATGGATTGTGTGACACATCTGATGGTTTTATATGTAGCTTTTAAAAGTGGGAATTAATTTAAATGAATTTACTTTATTCAATATTTTTCCTTGGTTAATAGAAAAGATTTCAATTCTAATTCATCCTATAGTCATAATTGAAGTCATGTTCAAACTACTGTCTAGGATTTACTATAAAATTTTAAAGACAATTTTAAGTTTGTATAAGAAGTGGATCATGAGAAAAAGGAGATATTTTACTTTAGGGTTTTAGAAAAAAGGACTTCCCTTTCTCAATAAAGTTTTTTTTTCAAAACCTTTCAAGTCACTTTCTGAGAGTACTTCACACATTGATGAATTGGCATTTTCAGAAGAAAAGCATTTTGTCCAGTTCTAATTAGTGTGCTGCTGCATTAATCAAATTTCTTGGTTTGAGTTACAGCACATCCTGTGAAATTCCTTGTGTTCCACTTCCTCTAGTCAGTGGAGAGTGGAATGTCAGTTATGATTATAAATTATTGTTACATCTTCTTCAAAGACACTCTATCCTTTCTTGAGAGCTGTTATAATTTGCTTCCTCTGAGGCACAAAATACCAGGGCAGTCTTTTTCCTCAGATGTTAGAAAAAGGTTTAACATGAAGAATCAAGTGACTAAGCCTATCTGCAAGACCCAACAAGGACAATTTGCATCAGATGAGAAAGCTTGTAAAAGAAGAAAGGAAAAAAAGGGGAAAAAAGTATCTATGAAAAAATGGCAAGGTTCAGACTGTTGACAGTGTTGATATTTATTTTTGTCAAGAGGTTTTTGCTGGAGGTATTTATTTCCACTTTCACCTTACTACCATGAGCAGTGGAAGACAGCTTATGTCTTTTATGACACCTTATTTACAATGGTGATTCATGATACTCTTGTCCAGAAGCTCTATAAAGACAACATACAAAAATTTAAGTTGGAAAAGAGCTCTGTAGGCCATCTGTTCCAAATCCTTGCTCAAAACAGGGCCAACTTCAAAGTAAATTCAGAAGAAGTCTACGAAGGTCAGTAGTTGGAGTCCGTATTTCTAGGATATCCATCTGATGTCCTGTGAAGTTGTATGGCATAGCATACACACGTATTTCAAAGTTCAAACAAAAGCATGAAGACATAACTCTTTAATACGTATAATCATAATGTTCCTAATGATATGTAAGCTTTAGGCCACAGGCCAAGACCAAGGAAATTCCAGTAGTAACCTTAAAACAATAGGAGGCAGAAGAAAAAAGATATCTGATTCTTAATCTCAGAATTCCCCAAAATAAAACATATATATTAGATAAAATCTAAAGGGACACAATGAAGCAGGTCATAGGAAGCTGAAATCTCCCTTTCAATACAATTCAGAGTTAGAGAGAAAGTTTCTGTTTTCCACACCCTGGCAAAAAAGAAACAAACAACAATCAAACCAATCAACCAAAAAAAACCCCAAAAACCCAAAACAACAAAAGAGCCACCCAATCAACCTGTCATTCATATAATTTTTTAGGAACAGTGCTTCTATGGTGAATTCTTTTAGGTAAATTCTGGTAATATGTTGGTAGATATTAGTAAGTGCCATTTGATTTGGTTTTTTTAGTATCTGTAAATGCTCAAAACATGAAGCCAGATTAGAACGATCCCAAGGCAACCTTTGTGCAAGGATCCATTTGCTTTTGGTGTTCAGAATCTGGTGACTTCATCTGATGGCCTTTTGTGTTGAAAGAGTGGCACACAAATAATCCCTATACCCTCTCTTCATCACTTTCACAATGTACTGTGACGGACTTAAAGGCCAGAACACAGAACTTTTTATCTACTGTTATATCAGGTGCTAAGCACAGAAAAAACCCCAACCCAAAACAAAACAAAACTAACCAAACAAAAATAACACCACAAAACCCCAACCCTATCCTTCCACAGAGAAAAATATGTTGTGAATCAAATGATTAGTATGCTTAGACTGAGGTGCGTGGGTTAATTTTTAGATGAACAGTTTTTTGTGCTTCAGAAAACAGCATAGGGGAGAGACAGGAGGGAGGCAGTGTTCTAAAAAAACCCCACTAAACTATTTTTTAAAGAATTCATGCAGCAGTTTCAAAGTGCATATGCTTTTTAGCCTAATTAAGCATATGCTTAAGCAATTATTGATTTGATGTTCTAACTCCAGGGCTTAGATTGCAGAAAGTATTATGTGACACTGGGAAATACGTTGCTATGCAATTGTAGGAGAACTCTAGAGGCAGCTGAGTAGAGTTTATCTTACTAATGTTGTTTGTAAAAGAAGATTATTTTCTGTCAGATCTACCAGGGGAAAGAGTCAGATATAGTCACATGAGAATATATATGTAAAATATATAGAGAAGAAAAGAACAATATATATAATACCAAACCCAACCCCTAAACTTTCTGTAAAATATCTCATACTCAGTGGTACTCAATGACAGTGGAATCAATTAACTTAAAACCAAGTAACTCAAATCATGCACCAGCTATTGTTTTGTTTAAGATTCAGTCCCTGTTTGAATATTCCTTTAGGAGTGTAAAGGGGGTAGGTTTGTCATTACTATGATCCTTTGGTTTTTGCTTTTATCTGGCTTGTTAAAACATACTTTTTATCATGTCTGACAATTTGCAGAGTAATGAATGTTCCAACAACCACCCTGCGAAGGATGTTTTACAGGAGTAATGGACATTAGGTAAGGTAATTTTTACATAAGGTATTTTTTCTTGCTGGACTTCTGAACTGAACACATTTCTAAATTCTTGATCGACTTTTTGAAACAAAGTGAGGCTTTTTTTTCCTGACTAAATAGCTTATTGCTAGAGTTTGACATATGTAAATAGTTTAAGAATGCTGCGTATTTAATTTGCCCCAAAAGCCCAGTCCATTTCTTCATGAAAGCACTTTTAAATACATTATTTTTTCAGTGGTTAAAATTCCCATGTGATTTTTATTACAGTAGCAATAACAATAATAATAATAATCTTGAAAAGATGATCTTGTTTGACTACCAAATGTTACATCTGACAGTAGTAAGTACAGAAGTTTTTGGAGACCTAGAAATAGTATGTTTACTTCATTTGTGCAGTTTATATTCTAATAATGTGCAATCTTGAATTCCTTGGGATATTACTTGACTGCTTGTAAATTTACACCAGTGATACCATCTGGCATAGCAATTTCATGTCAGCTATTATCTGTGGAAAGATATTAAAGTATTCTTCAAGCTTTTTTTGCAAATTTTAAGACAATTTTCAACCCATTAAAATAGTTCAGAGAAAGAAAAGGAAGAGAAATCAACTTATTTGCCAGTTCAAGCATACTGTGGCTCTTGTTTATGGACACCATATAGATAATAGTACATTTTAATCAGTACCATTTCACAAAAATTGACATGTCTCCATGAGCACTGATTTTAGAGACAAAGAACAAGTAGTGGATCAACATCTACTTTTATCAGCATGTTGGAGGATGCATTTTCACGTCATATAGAAGGTTAAAGGAAATAATCTGTAAGGATGGTCATCTCTTTAGTTAACACCTTAAAGTGCAATATTCTGATCATGAGTAGGGGCCTAAATGATCTAAATTATCTAGTCTTCGCATTTATAATGCAAATAGAGAGAAAAAATACAGTTTTACTTCATATACACATTTTCATATTTGTTTTTCTCTAGTTCCAGAATATCTGAATGTATAGGCATATATACAAGTTTCCTCATGGGGAGGTAGGGTCTTCAATTCCCATTTGGAATGAAAGAAAAATTTTTCCATTATTCTTTAAAGTCATAGGCCACACAAAATGCAGGCTCTGGAGCGGGACTGGTAAGAAACATCAGATTTTAAAAAGGAATTAAAAAATTTGCTATGGAAGGTCATGAAGATTATAGGTTCACCAAAGTTATCACATGAAAAGAAATAGCTGAAGGAAGCAGAAAAGCCAGGGAGGAGATGGAAAGAAAGGATTGGAGGCTTAGGAAGAGAGAGATCTGACAGGTAGTAGGTGTAAGAAGCTGTGAAGCAGCTTAGGGGAGGATTAGCCCCTGTGGGTGAATTGAGAAAATCCAATGAGTCAGTATCCTATGGCAAGACTAGTTTAAGAAAATAGGAAGAAAAATATAGGAACATTAAACTCCAGCAGTGGAATCTTTTCTTGTGTTTTTTCTTACTTGATAAAGAAATTGAGACTGAACAGTATTTGACTCAGGTCTGGGATTAATTAAAAGTCAGTTAATTAGAATATAGATATATGTCTAGTGTGGTGGGTTTGCAATGTGGCTTCTTTAAGAAGTGGCCAGAAGTTTCTTAAGGGTTCAGTAAATCCCAACTGTGCTCCCAAAGGCCCAAACTCCCAAACTCTGTTGCTGACAAAGCTGGCCAGGCCAATCAGCGCCGGTCACAGGCCTCTGGGAATCACATTTTAGAGAGAGAAGAATGCAAACAGCTGCACTTTGCCACCAGAGAAGGGAGTGAGAAGATGTAAGAAACTTTGCAGACACCAAGGTCAGTGATGGTGAAGGGAGGAGGAGGCAGAGAGAGAAGATTTCCTGTGTCTTGTGGAGAATAATATGGTAAAGTGGGTGTCCTCCTGCAGACCATGGAGGATGAAGACACTCCACTTGTAGCCTGTGGAGAGGCATCTGGGCCAGGCAGGAGCCCACCATGAGCAGGTGAAGGAATATGGAAGAATCTGTGACCTACATTGGACCTACAGGCAACATAATGACTCTAATCAAGCTGTACCTCTCACAAGTTGGAATATGTCTGGCTTTTTCTGAAGAACATTCTCTAAGAACACAACATTTTTTATATCTGAGTCTAGGTAGCAGTAGTATTTATCCCCAGGTTAAGTTAATTAGTTTAAATTTGCAGACTCCTACTTAATCTCAGAGACCACACATTTATTTTTAAAATTCTTTTTAATGCTTATTTAAAATATATGTTTAGCAAATACTTTTGTGATTCTTTTAAAAAAATATTAACATAAAATATATTACAACTCATACTTTATAGCATGTCTTTATTTCAGACACAGAATATTTAGCTTTTGTGTTCTATCATTTTTGGTAAAAAAACCATACACTTAATTTGGGATTTAGTTACCTCACTGATTATTTATTATCAATAGTAAGAAGTATATGTAAGTAAGTAGGTATCAAGATGTCACTTTCCATGGATCTTAATGTTATGTTTTATAAATAAAGATGAAAGACCTCTATTATGCTCTTTAAATATACCTATGATATACCTTCTCCACCTGTGTATGCAAACTCATGCAAAACCAAGTCAAGTCAATACTAAGGAAACTAATCTGGAAACCCTGGAATGTGTTTAAAAGAACCATGAATACTAAGAAAAAGAAGCAGATAAAATAATGTGTACAAGGAGAAATGTTATATTGCACCACCAGGCTGTAGATAACTCCTTACAAGAGTCCAATAACGCTTAAATCTCTTTAAAATTTTTTGAGATATGGATAAGGGATTGAAATAAAGCTACTTCTATACTACATGGTGAATCAGTTCTTGTGTGGATGCTCTTTGACTTCTAGAAAAATAACCTCCTCTCTTTGAAAGGAGGAAAAAAAGTCCATAAAAGCCTATGTGTTGCAGGAACTCTATAAAACAGCAATGAAGAAATAGAATAGTTGGGGTTTTTTCAAAGTGATTATCTCCAGTGAACCAATTGCTATTTAACAGCTGTAGGAAGAGGTAGTGTTTTTATTAATTTTCTTCCTATTCGACTTAATTGGTTTGGAAATGGCAGTGAACTGTAAAGAGGCTGTAGTTGATACAAAAACATTCAGCACAGTAAGACCTAAAACATACAGAATGACTGGCAATAAAATGACGGATGTAACACTGTCAGCAATGCAAAGTACTGAGCAGGGTGGGGAAAAATCCACCTTAAGTATGTTTATCCATTGGCAGGCTGTAAATTAGCTATTACCTCCTGGGAACAAGGTCTTGCAGCCGCTGTGCTTTCCTGAAACACATCTGCTCTCTGAACATTAGCAGTTGAAAATGGCAGAGATATTTCAAATTACTATAAAAGGAATGGAGACAAAACACGTTTTAAACTGGAGCACCTAAAGCTAACAATAGTGTGCAGTTCTGGTCACTCTAAAGCCAATTAGAACTTATCTATGTTCTAACTCCCTATACAGGCAATGAGAGCATCAAATATTTAAATAGGGCACAAGCTCTCAAAAAATGGGGAGATTTTTAACGTGAGGGTCTTTTCATTTTGTTTGGTTTATTCTCTGGATTTTTTTTTCCTGTACAAGAGCATTTCAGGCTGCTATGAAAACCAAAAGATCAGAAAGGGATGACAAACATTCATGTGATTTGGATTCATTTATGCTCATCTTGAAGATGACCTTCTTGGCACTTCAGTCCTCGTCTATCATATGATGACAGGAATCTCAAAAGCACTTTGTGCCAGATGAGATGCTTCAGGATCTCAGAAATAACCCTGTATTTGTGGGTTTTCTTTACCATTCTTCATCACCAGTGGAGAGAAATAGGAATTAGTTTTAGAAATCTGTTTCAGACTGAGGTGAATTCCATCCTAAATTATATGGCTACGGAAAGAGTCTGCATGCCTAGTTCAGATGCATATCTCTGCACAATGTATTCATTAGTATGGGATATTTAGGACCACAGGGTGTTTAGAAGGCCAAACATTCAAAAAAGAGACTGAGTATATTCTAAGCAAGTAGGATCCTTTGTGGCCTTCTCAGGTCAGCATATCTACATAGCTAATATTTAATTTTGATATTATATATCCTGGGCAAGTCAAGTAAGAAGTCTGATCATGCATACTTTTCATATAGCTAGAAAACTGAGTACTAAATACAGAATTGTTTTTTAATATAGTGCAGATTACTGTTTTGTTCTTTCTAGATGGCAAAGAACTGACCTGGAGACATAACAGAGTTTTATGCTGGACTGATGTAGAACCACTATTGTGATTGATTGGGTTGATGATCTTGTGGAAGAGCACTATTTTCATCTGGTAAGAGCAAGGAGTTAAAGATTAGGAACAAAGCTTGAATGTTTCCTCTTTAAAGAAACATCAGAAAACATCAACAAACCTGTATCTTGCAATAACTGTCTGCCCAGTCCCCTCCCTCCTTCTTGCTGTCAAGCAGCCTCCTGATGTATCCAACACATCTGAGATTCTTTTGCTCTCTGGTTGTTAAATTGAGGCTCTGTGCTCACTCAATTCTCCAGACTGATTTGTTCCCCTGACTTAAACCAGTCATCCACTACTACAAGATTACTTAGTGCTTTCTGATAGAATGGTAGGTCTTTTACACAGTTGAATGGCTGTAATTCAATTAATAGCACTTCACGCTTAAAATTACTTCAGGTGTTTTATGCTTTCTTTTGCTTTATTTCTTGCCACTTGTCTTTCTAAATATGATTTAACCTATTCTCTTATTTCAAACAGTTACAAAAAATAACTGATCCTTGCACAAATATGGCAAATAGAAACCAACATGGAGAATGGAGAATTTTAAAATGCATATTTTTAATCCTTTCCTCTTTATTCCTTTGTTAAATAGGTTAAATGTTAAATGTTTAAATGGGCTACATCTTGTGACTTATTGTTGATTCCTTCCTACTGCTAGTTGATTTGAAAGCTGATTATAACCCTAAATTGTGCTGCAATTAAAAAAAAATAAAATATTTACATAAGTAAATAAAAATATTTGCATAAGTCAAATAAATATTCTTGTGGAAATTTTTTTCTCAGGCATTAAACAGGAAATTCAAGCATAATAGCAATGGTGTATTCAAAATACTATTGCATCATATTATACACATTCAAGGCATAATAAACATATTTTTTAATATTTAAATTTAAAAAACCAACTGCTTTTATTTTGGAAGTCAGTATGATTTTTCTTTTTTTTTGGTGGCTTTTTCCTATATTCTGATTGATAAGAATATTTTCTGAAAGCTGAATTTAATTTGCTTATTTTAATCAGAAACAGTAGTAGAATGATATTACTACTTATAGAACAAGAAGCTATCAATGAAATCAGATGAACCCCTCACGATGATTAAATTTGGAGTTATATTGATGTCTAATTTAGATTTAATATGCTAATATGTTAGAGTGTAATGTGGTAAGATCAAAGTGTTGATGATAATTACTTTAAAAGTTTCAGCATCATATTGCATTCATTTGACTAATTCCCATGACTTGTAGATGACACTGGGAATATTTTTTTTAAACAATTTTCAAAGAAAACAACCAGTAAAGTTACTTCCCCTGCTAAATAAATCTAGACATGGAATATTGATATATAAACAGCATATAATGAGTCAGTATGATCAGTAGTAAGAAAATGGGCTTCAAATAAACTGAAAACCCTTAGTGGACAATTTTAATTTGGATTACATATTATTGCTCTCGTAATGGGTGCCATTGTCTGCTTCATGTTTTCACAGTACTGAAATGCAAAATATCTCAGACTCACTTTAAAGACACATCTTGTAAGTAGCAAATTCTCTCTTTAAATGGTCCTCACTGTAAAGAGACATCATCAATGATTCAGGGGAATTGACAATGTGAAAGTTCCACCATCTGCTTCCTAAAACAAAATGACAAATGTTCTATCCCAGGGAATTTATTATCACAATTTGATAATGAAACAAATACTGTAAAACTTAATATAGACATTAGCTGCTGTAGTGAGCAGCTGAAGAATGAGAAAAAATAAAAGAATATGGAAGTCTGAGTGAATAAATTAGGTATTTCTTTACATACAATTAAATTTGAAAGGAGATTTTTTTTTTGTAGTTCCAATACACAAGAAAAATATGTTTTCAGAGACTAACGTTTTTCTTGGAATGTAAGTAAGCTCCAAGTTTCAGATCACTTTATTTCTTTTGAGTTTGGTTTTTGGTTTTTTTTACTTTAACTCCAACAGAATTTTTCTTTCAGGCTTTTGACACAATTTTAAGACTCAAATTAATCGTATCTATTTTCAGACAAAAAATTGAGTGCCTAATCTGGAAATATATACATCTGAGGTCCTGTTCTGGCATTTACGGAGTACGATTCTGATTTTAGACAGGATGGATTGCCTACTGAAGTTCCCTCTCTCTTTTCACTACAACAGGAGTCAGTAGCACCTATATTTCCTACTTAAATGAGGAGGATGAACTGCAATCAGGCCTGCAACTGCCTTTATAAAACCACAGATTAAGATAAACTTAGTCATACCACAGTGTCAAGGAAGAGAGCAGAGAGTAGGATCCATGGGATAGAAGTTTTTACTCAAGGTGAGAGAAAAAAATTAATAAATCTGACTTCTCTTGTGTGTTAGGTAAGTGGTGCAGAGAAGAGAAAGCTATTTTCTAAAAATGAAAAAAAAAAGAAAAAATAGAAAGCTATATGCTATTGCTATAACCAAGAGCAGTCTATTTGCATGTAAGAAGGAATGTCTATCCTTTAATTACTCATTTGACAGAATTTTTATGTTTGAAGGTAATATATAATTATTTTGGTCATTTTGGAACTAAAAGGGTGGTGGAACAGAAAACATTTTTAGAGATAGATGTGTATGAAGTACGGTCATAAGTGTCATGCTGCATTTTCTAAATTCTACTTTGTGTTACCTTGATACACTTTTACAATATGGTGAAAAAGTGAAAATGACAATGTCATTATGCAAGGCTATGCTTACTGCATGGTATATTTATTCTGAGAAATATCCTCTTTACAATTTCAATAATGTCCTAAGGATATGTCTATAGCAACAAATAAACAGTTCAAGTTTTGTTTAAGCTGGACCATTGCTGTATTCAGACCATTGTTCAGACCTGCAATAAGTCTGTATTAGCATAGTACAACACCCAAATATTATCTCAAATAGAATTCAGATATGCCAATGTTATTCTCCTTGTGCAACTTATAAATGTTCTCAGATTTTCTTTCTTCTTCTGTGGGTATCAATATCTTTCCTTATCTTGTTTCACCAATGTCTTCTCATATCTGAATATTTAGATTTGTTTGCTGAAGTTTGGACAATGGTGACAAAATGCTTGTTTCATGAATACAGGAAAGGAATATGGGTGGGCATCTGTGCATGTGTCCTCACCAAGTGACTGATGTTGTTTATACATCGTTTTGAAGGTGATCAGTACTCACTAATAACCTTGTTTGTCACATATGTCCATTTCACTCACATCCTGCCTGAAGTATATGAGCAATGGTTGCCGGGTGCAGCATTGCCCTCTGAACTCCTGCCCAAAATGTGTTACCAGGATGCAATGTGGTTAACAACTTATTTCTGATTCTTTCCAGTGCACATTTAAACCCCTACAGGAGTGCAGATGTAGTTCAGTTCTCATGCAGCAGTGCTTTCAGGTAAGCCTCCCTCACAGATACTTATCTGTGCTTCTTTGTCTTTCCAGCACATACCAGAAACACTGCGTCAGGTGAGCTGGGCAGACTTCTTTTTATCAGAGCTGTGCTCCAGGTAGGTTTCATCCTGTGAAAAGGCTATTGACTTTTTAATATATAAAACATTTCAAATTGAAGACTTTATATATATCAACCTATGGATAATGCTGTTTGTAATGTGTGGTGCATTTTCTCTCCCTCTGTCTTGCTTTTGCAGGGAACATGACAACTACAAGTGACATATCCTTACCCTTGGATCTCAGTTCAGCTCAGTTTGTCAGTTCACTGACTTTGGATTTCCCACTTCTGCTTTCCACTCCTGGGGAAGCTGTAGAGAAGCTATCTGTGCAGGCATATCTGTACCAATTTCTATATAGTTACAAAGGTGAAAACAAACAAAGAAAAAAAGAAAGGTGTATTTTATACAACTAAGACAGTTGATTCAGTTGGTCAGGGCAGAAAATACTACTGGGAAGATGCATAGAACCAGCTTATCTTCATTTTCTTGTCCAAGTTTTGAAGCCACAGTTTAGCTACTATCCCCAAGTAATTTAATAAATCAATTATGTGTAGAATACATCAAGATAAGTGAAAAGTAAATAAGGATGTCTACACTTAGACGCCTTGAGAAATTTAGGAAAGGAAGATTAAGATCTCTGTGACAATCTGTGAAGGACAGTTTTGTCCTGGCAATCAAGTGACACCCTTGCTTGCACATTTATGAAATATTGCAAATATTATTAATGCGTCATCTCTGCTGTTGCCAAAACAAATGCTGGTAGAAAATGTGTTGCAATGAACAATGTGAAATATACCACATGGCTGTCCATCTGCTTCCAGTGTTACTGCTCTAAATTGTAATCACTGTTTTTCATTTACCATTTTATATTGAGACTTGAAGTTTCATCTTCATTAACATTTGCTAAAATACACATTCGTATACATATGAAATTGTACTTACTAATGGAAATGTTATTTTTAAGATTTTAGAGTGCAAGAAAAGTTATGAGAAAAGTTTCTGCTGAAGTTTTGTTCCTTTTATAATAAAAATAATTTTCTTTTGGTTCATCAGCACTGCTTTGTCTTTTAAATATCTCAGAACGATGTAAGATTTAGGTAACTGCACATTTTTCTGTGCAGTCCTGAACTGTGTTTTATCTACTTTGGTACTGGTAGCCTCTAATTTAGGTACTATACAGTTGCTGAACTGCCATGAAAAAAGAGGAACAACAAAGGAAAATGTCAGTAAAGAAATGAAGAAAGACTACTGGTTTTATTTGACATGGACAGAAAAGTTAGGCTTCATCAAAAGAAGAGACAGAAAAATGGCATGTTGGGAAGCTGAATAAAAGATGCCAAAGGAGAAGGAAGATGATCTGCAGAAAAATATAGGACAGCATATGCACAAGGTGTTTAAATTTAAGACATCATGTAAATGAACTATACTGAAATTGTTTAAAACTATTACAGGATCAGAGTACTGACAAGATTAGAAATAAAATAAATCATATAATTTCAAACCTATATACTATATATCGTCAAGCAAGAATATATTCTTAGTTTAGTTTTCTAGGTAAAAATCCTATAAATAGAATAAAAAATTCATTTTAGAATCCAGCCAAACATGTACATTCAGATTTCAAGTAAATATATTTGACTTTTAATTCTACCACTTAATTTGCTCTGGAACCCTCACATTATCAGCTACTGCTGAGGTGTGGTATAGTAAGCTGTGTCTTGATACCTGTCAGCTCTTATTTGCCTGGTTGTGTGTGAAGTTGTAGTCTTCCCATGCTAGCTGGAGGTTTGGTTCAGTCTTCACCTCTACACAAACAAATGTTACAGGCTTATTTTTGAAAAAAGAGCTCACAACCACTCTGTAAGAACTGCTTGTTCTTATCATTAAAACATGCAGCGAAAGGTATTTACAAAACTGTCAAGACACTGATAATCATAAATCTTAACAAGCAGTTTCTGAGTCTGAATCTTCAGCGACTGGGGCAAATTCCAAAATGCATTGCATACTTTTTGCTTAAGTTCTGCCCTCATTTTACAAAAGGGCTTGGCACCAATATCTGATTAAGCAAATACTACTACTGCTGCTACTACTACTTATAAAATGAATATCTCTTTCAATATTCACGTTATTCTTATCTATTCCTTCCCTACAACTCCTGAATTTTAACATCTTGACTGGTAAAGTCTCAGTTGCAACAATGGCATGAATGTTTTGCAAGGCAGGCCGTTCATGCCAAGAAGTCTTACAACTGTCTATACCTGCTGGCACGTACAGATGGTTGAGCTATACTTGGCATACTGAACGTGGGAAGGTGAGCTTCAAGGTTCTGCCACAGGACAAGTAAAAATAAAATAGAAAACTGTGACTTTACCACTTCAAAAACTAAAAAACTGAGCACAATAACTGAAACTATGTGTTATTTTCCAAGTGACTACATTTTGAATTGATGGTATTACTTTACAAAGGCAGGCTAAGTGTATGATTTATTTAAGAAAGGTGTGGGTTATTTTTTATCTATAGTGAAGTAGTGCTAGAATGAATAACAAAAAATTAAACCAGAGTTAAATTTTGATTAAACTGAACAGGAGGAGGGGAAGAGGGAAATGAGGGCATCAGACAGTATTCATAATTAACATTTATCCCTCTAACTACCATACAATTAAGAACTGGCAGGAAGGGCCAGGGAAATCTAATCATTTCCCAAAAAGTCAGGATCAGATGAAGCAGCAAATTACAGGTTCTTCTTTGGGATCCAGATGAATACATGGGTCACATAAGCCAAATCCTAAAATGAGTTTTCCTGTCTACGTGAAGCTCAGTTGGCTGCAAGAAGACTGATACAGTGACATCCTCATTCATCTTTTTTTTTTTAAAAACTTTTTCATTTATTTGCTGCCTTTGATATTGTGCAGAAGGCTTATGTGAGGGAAAATTAACAACTTATGCCCACCAATAATCACACTAACTTTCTTGCAAGATGCACATTATCATTTCTCCTAGGACCAGATTAAAAAAAAAAGAAAAAAAAAAAGATAATTCAGACTAGTGAATTAGCACTTAAATAGATACTAAGTGCTTTAATCAAAAGCACCAATCCTGAAAATCCCAGTTTAGTTGTTATGTCATACTAGTATAGGCATCTTATTTTCACTTTAGCTTGTAAAACTCCTCCTATACTTTCAGGAGGAAGACACAAAGGGGAGAAAGCTCCTCCCAAGTAATCCTTGTGACTGTATTGTGCAAATTTTAATACTTCATCTACCCTTACAGTCTAGCCATATCAATGTTACTCCATTCAAGACAATAAAGATGAAATCCAGGGCTCTATGGAGCAGGAATACCCTCCACTGTACCAGGTTACCCAAAAACCCACCTAACCTAGCCTTGAGGACTACCAGGGAAGGGACAACAGAATTGCTGTGGGCAACTTTACCCTCTTTCAGTTAAAATCCATTATCCCTTGTCCTATCACTACACTCCCTAGGACTACAGTCCCTCTCCCTCTTTCCTGTAGGTCCTTTTAGGTACTGGAAGTCTGCTCTAAGGTGACCCTAGACACTTTTTCCTTCAGGACAAAGAATCCCAATTCTCTCCACCTGACTTCACAGGAGAGGTGCTCTGATCATCTTTGTGGCCCTCTTGTGGACTCCCTCCAAAAGGTTTGTGTCCTTACACTGAAGGTCTGGATGCAGCACTCCAGTAGAGTCTCACAAGAGTGGTGTAGAGGGGGAAAAATCACCTCCCTTGAACTGCTTCATTTGATGTAGCACAGAATATAGGTGGCTTTCCACACTGCAAGAGCATATTGCTGAGTCATGCTTAGTTTCCAACAGCTCCCAAGTCCTTCCCCTTAGGGCAGCTGCCTATCTGTTCACCACCCAGGGTGAAGGCCACCATGCCATTTCCTTATCCACTGAGCAGTCCATCCATCAAATCCATGTCTATCCAATTTATAGAAATCTTGTGCAATAATATTGTACAGGACCGAGTCAGTTGCTTTGCACAAGTCCAGTTAGATGGCATCAGTTGCTCTTCCCTTATCCACCAATGCTGTAACTCCATCATAGAAGGACACCAAATTTGTCTGGCATGTTTTGCCCTTAGTGAAGGCATGTTAGTTGCCACCAATCACCTCCTTATTTTCCATATGCCTTAGCATAGTTCCTAGGAGCATCTGCTCCACAATCTTGCAAGGGACAAGGATGGGACTGACTGATCTAGAGTTCCAGAGGTTTTTCCATTTTTAAAAGTGGGGGTAAGTTGCCTATTTTCCTGTCAGTGCGAACTTTACCAGATTGCCATGACTCCTCAAATATGTTGGTCAGTGGACTAGCAAATTCCTTTAAAAAAGAATATTATGCCACCGCCAGGATTGTGCAGCTAATACACTTAGACATACACAAGTATTCTGTTCTGTTCTGAATTATGTCACTAGCTTTTTATACAGACCTTAACCATGAACCTGATCACCTAACTATTCAGTAAAAATCACTGGGCAATACAGCCACCTCAAACTGGTTTCTGGGTTCTGTAGCAGGTCTGGACATCTAAAACTTTGACACTGCACTTAGCAACCCAAATATTCTTTTGAAATGATCTGTGTAAGGAGATGAACACAAGAGAAAAGGATCCAGTTTCATAATGAAAGGAGATGGTATGGTAGAGTAAGTGAGAAGAAACCCATGCCCCTCTGAAGGTGATGGAAGATATTAAGCAGAATTTGCATTTTCAGGTTTAGATAGTCTTGATGAACAATATCTTTACTGCATTATATGATATAGTTGAATATATAGAATTCTATCCACTTCCTTCCCACATTAGATATTTGCACACATCTCCAATGTTGGGTGCAGAGGCAATCTGGTATTGCCAGTAACAATCCCTGAACAAGGAGCTAGGAGGAGTGCAGTGCAAAAATATTAATGGAATCATGCAAGTCACCTCTGCATGGAAAGCTATGCTAAAAGTCCTTCTTTAGCCTTTCTCTCTCAACTTAATTTTCTTGCATTTTTCTTGCAAGATTTTCAGCAATTTTCAGCAGCATATTTGTATTCAAATGCATTGTGTCCAGATTCTATATTTATAAGTGTGCTATGGTTAAATGAGAGGAGTCATAGTGTCGAAAATCAACAAGTACCTTCAGCTGTAGATTATATAACATGAAGGGACACATGTAACTTCTGATAACTTGAGACAAGAACAAATTGCAGCAGACTCACAGAGCATTTATTTCCAGTGTTCCCAGTCTTTTCAGTCCTGAATAAAAGGAAGATTTTGTGATCATAGATTCATAGAATCAAAGAATGGTTTCAGTTAAAAAAGACCTTTAATACCATTGAGTCCAACAATCTATCCTGCTCCAAGTTCAACCACAACAACTCTTCTTTTAAACACCTCCAGAGATGGTGACACAACCATCATCCTGGCAGCCTGTTCCAATATCTGACAACCCTTTTCAATAAAGAAATTTTTCCTGATACACAACCAAAACTTCTAATGCAACTTCAAGCCATTAATCATAGACTTCATGTTAAAAAGACTACCTTTAAAGCACCTTAATACTAGTTCACTTAGCAGCTGTAATTTAAATTAATATTTGTTATAATTTTCTATATATTCATTTATCATACTTGTTACATAAACTTTTAGTTGGTTAATAAATGTGACAGAAGAGATGGTATTTCAGAAGGGGTTATTTCAAACCAATGAGTCATTTTACTAAGTGTTAGACTTCTCTAAGAGACTTGACACCATAAACTTAAACTTAAATAACGTTTTGGCCATAAGTAATATCAGTCTGGTTTACTGCAAAGTCCTTGTGAGGCCATGCCCTTCTTAATAGTATATATTTTCCTCATACAAAACTGAAGTGCTAGCTATTTATAACAAATATAAAAGTGTTTCAAGAATTTCAGAATGAACACAGTTGTTTTTTGTTTTTTTTTTAATATGATAAAAACAGATTAACTAAAAGGATATTCTACATTTCAGTCTTTGAAGAACAGTATTGACACATTTGCTGTAATTGAGAGCTTTTATTTATATACTTCCTTACATGTTAACCAGAAATTAGCATAAATCAAAATAGCTCATACCTGATTTTTTTTCCCATCACTTCCATTCCATAGCCCATAAACTCTAATGCACTACCAATTAACAGGGTATTATGTTTCATTATTAAAATGAATTGTATCATTTTTTTACCATAAAATAATTGCATTATACAATGTTTCTCATGTCATCATGGTCTGTTAACCGTCCTGCTGAGTATTTGCAAGGACTCATAAAAGCTACTGGACACCAGGGAGCAGTTTTTGTGGCTTCTGAAGTTCAATTTCCATTAAACTCTTCCACCCTGCCTGTAGTGCTTTTACAGCAATATCACTTCTCTGTAAATGGATCAAAATAAGCCTTGTTGATGGCTAAATGTGCCATAGAATTGCATATGCACAAATGCTTGTCGTCATGCAAACTGAGAGAAAAATCAAGTATAAAAGATGGCAATGTGTAAAAGGCAGGATAAATATTTGATGTCAAAACTGAGCATTGAGAGTATCTCCTTTCTTCCTCCCTCTCATGCATGAAAATGTTGTTTGTCTGGGTGCTCTTAAAATCTGGCGATACATAGCCTAAAACTGCAGATTTTGCTTTCTGGGTGTTACATTGCATAGCCACTACTGTTTCACAGTCATTTTGTTAGATCATAGTCTTACTTGAATTCCCAGGTACAATAGTTCAGGATTATTTTTCAACAATGTAAATTCAACATTTAAAATATAAGTAAACAAGCTCTCTATAAATCATAATATACAGAGTGAGCAACTTCCATCAGCTGTATCAGTGAAACTCTTTCAAATTAGTTCCAGTTCTTTAAAGTTTGCTGTTCACTTCTCTCCATAAAATGAATCAAAACAATTCCCAAGGATTTATTTTCTTTCTCCTGAGATTCTAGTTTTTGGATGAATGTTCTCTGTGTTTGTGAAAATGTGTCCATAAATTTCTCTGGGCTACAGGAACAGAAGGGAGAATTTTGAATTGTTTTTGTAAATAACTTTCAAACATTTTCTACAACAGCTTGCTGCATTGGTCTGGGACCTCCCTAGCAAAGGAGGGGGAACAGAGAAAAAGAAAGGTGTTTGGTTTTCTATCATTTGACAGTTTGTCAAGCCATGTACACTTCTGTGGTCTAACTCTAGTGGGAACAACAGGGTAATGCTTGCAATTAAAACTGTTCACTCAAAAAGCTGCAAAAATGCAAAAAGTGCGGTTTTGGAGAATTTTATTCATCTTCTGCTTGGGAATAAGACAGATGTGCCATTGGGAGTGCATAAGAAGTCCCATTCATAAGAAGGAAAATCCTTTTTTGAGTCTCCTAGCAAGTGACTCTAATACTGGACCATGGTCACCATGTCAGCTCTAAGATGCAAGCTGTAAATTTCTCCTTAAAGTAATTTCTTGTAAACTCAAGATAAGGCCATATACCTTGAGAACTTTTTCAGCTTCAACTCTCTTCGACCCACCTTCATCTATATACAAATAGATATCTTTATATTTTGGAAAATTTATCATAGGATAGGGGTCACAAAGCAAATGGGTTACTGTCCTACTAAGTATCAGAAAGACAAAAAAAAATCTGTGTAACAAAATACTTAACATTTTATGAAAAATTTTAATAGATGGGGAAAAAATAAATTATTACAGCTTTCTCTAAAGTCAACTTCTTGCAAGTAAATATATTTAAATAAGAGCAAACTAAGGTAACTAACTTGAACTGTAAGGTTATGTCTATGAATGGGAAATAAAGAAATAATTGAATTGAAAGATCCTAGGTAGAGACAAATGTAGTCAGATCCACGATGTAATATCCTTGTTGGATGTCCGTAACAGATGGGTAAGACAATATATCTTTTAATATCAATACCCTTAAATATTAATATTATGCATTATTTTATTGTTTGTTTATACTAAAATGGCTGTACTACAATCCTAAATATTAGTTTTCTCTTTTTTTTTTTTTTTCCTGTTTTGGAGGTGTCAGTTTATAAAAATTAGAGGTACTAATACTCTGACTGATGGACATGCTTTTCACAGTTTTATGGCTCCTTGAATAGGTCACTAAAGTATGAATACAATGGTACTGTCGCACAATGCTTAAAGGCATAGAAACTTGAGCCTTCAAACTATTTAGTTGCAGCAAAGTGATTTCAAACCTTGTTGATCATTCATGTCACAGACTGCCCGTGGATGATTCAACTTGAGAACTTGATCATTTGGACTGGGGAATCAGAAATGGCTAAAGTGCTGCTCAATATTTGCTCTATGTGTGTCTCTGGCAGATAGTACCAGACAAATGAAACTGAGAAGAATAAAGATCAGATACAGTACTAGTGAGGCAGCTCAGGACTATATCCTGTTTAAAACTTACAACACTGCTCTTGAGTAAATGTTGAATAGATCAGTCATGGTGTTTATATTAACTCAGATTTCCAGATCAATACGTAATAGGTCTTCAAGAGAAAATACGGGAACATATGTCTCTGGCTTTTTCTCATTCATAATATCTTTGTCACCAGCTAGGAGACATTATAAAAACCACTAAAAAGGCGTGCTCTTCACATGCACAGGCAGAATAGCCCATCACAATCACTTGTGAAAATGCCATCTTATCACCCAAAAGAGTAGTTTAAATACATTCAGGATAAGTGACAGGAAGACCATACTACAATTTACTTTCCCATATCTATTACATAAAATTTGTAATATTCTAAGTATCCTCACACAGAAAATAAATCTCATCACAACCAGAAACTTCCCCAAATTTTGATCAAGCGTGAAGGAAGCTCTTCATTAAAATGAACAGTAAAATGAATGTCACCCTGCAATGTGAAGGCATTCAGAATTCAGGCCCTACTCTTCCATACGTGTAAGGAAGGATGCAGGGGAAGTGTACTAATTTCTCTGAAAAACAATTAGGTGCATGATACCTACACAGTAGGAAGCTCCAACAGGCCTTTTGTCTTTTAACAATTCCACCTCTTTCCCTGATACCAGTGGGGTATCCATGGGATTCAGCCAAACAAGGGTAATAGTTTTAAGTGAAAAGAGGGCAAGTTTAGATTGTCCAGAAGGAAAAAAAAAAAAAAATCTTTACAATTATTGTGGTGGTACAGGTTGCCCAGAGAAGTTGTGGATGCCCCATTCCTGTAAGTGTTCGTAGTTCACTTGAACAGAGCCTTGAGCAACCTGGTCTAGTGGACGGTGCCCCAACCAGGGGAGATTAGAACTAGAGGGTCTATAAAGATCTGTTATGATCCAAACTGTTGGTACTATGATTATATAAAACATTTATAGCATTTTGACTCCTTGATTCTGTTGCTACTTAAGAAATATCCCATTCATAATTCACTTCTTGATTTGATCCTTTAGGGTGTCCATGAAGTGAACTGTCTGAGCAGTTTTTCTTCCTGTTTGTGATGTAAATATGCTTTAGCCAAGCTATATGAGGGTATGAGAAGATGTCTAGGCCAGACATCTCAATAAAGCTTAGAAACATGTTTATTAAACAAACAAATTGCAGCAAATGCTAGTATTCCTTTGTCGTCTCAATTGATACAAATTAACTTGTTGAAACACAGTTTTACTTACCAGGAGACAGCTGCATCCTATTAGACATCTGTGAAAATGCAGAAAATTTTAATATAATTTTGTTAGGATATTTCAGAATGTTCTTCCATGACACTGAAAATGACTGCTTTCTCCTATGTTTTTATTAAAGCAAGGGAAGCAAATAAAGTTTGCTTTCATGAGCTGCATATGCAGTCATTCTTCATAAGATCCTAGTTCACAAAAGACATTGAGCACCACAATTTGCACATTAAAAAAAATTACTACTTTTTGTTTCATGATCACCATAAATACGAGAAATTATATTCTGACGTCATAGATGTAAATGATATTCCTATTGAAAGTAAACGAAGCAGCACATGAGCTGAGAAAAAAACCCCAAAACCTATATATTTTAAAAAGAAAGTTTTTTAAATGATTACAAGATCTCTTTCTGCTTTTCTTTAGCTCTATCCAGCAGAGGTATATAATCTGAATTATATTTCTAGCTTTCACTTTCTCCTTATTTGTCGTTAATCTACAACAATTAGGTATTTCAGCCTGAATTTGTACTTAAGTCCATTGTTCATTCACATATTCAAGGTCTTTGCTCTAGATTTTCATTTGCATCCTCAACTTTTATCAGAAAATAACACTGAATATTACTTCTGCCCTTTCCTGCTAGCTGAGAGTGGTGATTGCCAGTAAATTTTGCTCCTCCTCTCAATGCAAAAATCCCATAAATTAGCTGAAAAAAAAAATCCCACTTATTTGGTTAACCTATTTGACTTTCAGTTTTTAAAAAGATGGCAATATATTTGTGCATACATCTGACGTTAATACGTAAAGACCAGTACTGCTTGTGAAACTCCCTATTCCCATCCAAAACTAAATGGTTTCCTTTAACACCTTTTAATTAGCCAGATTGTCAGGTTGGTATAACAATGCTTCTCGCTTTCCACTGGGAAAGAACATGGAGGAGAAGTGATGGTGTGGGTTTTGAAGCACAACTGGCAGCTAAATGGTAAATTGCTTCTCAGCTGATGATACTCTTGCAACTATGTGTCCTAAAAGAACGCATGAAAAGATTTTGAGAAAAGGAGAATGGAATAACTCTTAAAGTAGAACCTCTTAGTTCTAACTTCCTGTAGTGAGAAAGTGTGAGCTGGCAGGTTATTAGATGGGTGGATTGACCTAGTTCTATTGAATTAAGCCACACTGATTTATCTTAGGTAAAGATCAGGACTTCAACTCGTATTTATAACTTAAGACTTTTAAGTGGGAATTTAACTTTATTGAGAATGTTTGGGTGGTTCTTTCAATTCTTGGATAGTTCTTTTTTTTTTTTTCTTTTCCATACATGATTAAATTACTTCCTACATTAAAATCAAAAAGCAAAATCATTAAATATGGAAAGTTCACTAATGTGTGGTACTTAGCACTTCAATTTTGTGGAGGCCAATTCAGGCTGAAGAAATTCAGTATATACAAGACCAATGCCTGAAAAGCAATCAGCTCATAACAACTAGGCATCCGATTTTGTGAACTATTTTAACTATGTTGTGATTTTTAACATCATATGCATATATAATTTTCTTTAGCATCTCAATGAACTGTTGGACACACCGAAGTAGGTTTCATTTTCTAGTATATGTTCATCTAAGAAGGGTTTTTACAGATATAAACTCATGAAATAAGAGAGACACTGACACTATCACATTTCTCTTGAAAAATTCATAGAAATTTTCCTGCAGAGAACATTATCAATGGACTGAAATCTGAGAGTCTATAACAACAAGTAATGAAAATTAGCAATGAAATAAGTAGATGGGATGTATCTTCTACTGACTTGAAGAGGCCCGAGCTCTGACCTCCATCTAATATGCTCATTGATAAACTAAGAATTTTAATCAAGCATGCAGGTATTAAAAAAAAAAAACAATCTGAGATAACTATTCAAGATCAAGAGGTATGCCAATGTTCCTGTATAAATGGGAATAAGGGAAAAGGATGCTGACATACAACTTAACCTTTTCAAAATCCTTGTTTGAATATACACTTGCTGTGGCTTTTATCTGCAACCACCTACTCTCTTAAAAAGCTTATTGCATTTGTATTTTCTTTTCAGATTTTTCTTTATATGATTTTATGAATCTTTATTGACTAGTTCCTACAAGGATTCTACTGTTGCTTTTCAAAATTTCCAGTTTATTTTTTTTTCTAAAATTGGGTGTTCTTTTATAGCATAATAATTTCAAGAGCTGTTAATGTACATACAGAGAATATCAGACTTTCTATTTTACTCACTGTTATCAGTGAGCAATGAACATGTATTAGAAGCTTTTGACTGAAACACATAGCACTGTCTAGAGAAAATTCCAGATATAACTAAGGAATAAGAGTTTATATCTCCAAATTACAAGGAATATGAAATTACTTGCAGGCTTGACAAGGTACTAAAAATATGCCCCTATCTGGGTGCTATCTGTACAAGGAAAAATTAGCAACTAGAGCAGTGCGAAAATAACTACTTTTATATTTTTCGGCTTTCAGTTTTTAACTTGTCATTAAATTGTTTCAGGATTCTGATTTTTTTTAAGACAAATTTTTGTTTGGATGCTACTCCAGGTAACAAAAAAAAAAAAAAGATTTAGCATTCTAGATGACTCAAAATAAGAGAGTAATTCACCCAGACAACTATAAACAAATACATCTGACTTTTTCATTTACCTCGCTGCTGTAATCAATGACAAAAAATAGGCTTCTCTGGAGCTTCATTCATCTTGTTCTAAAGTAGAGGTTTATCATAAACCAGAAAGAATCTGTATTCCTAAAGATCCTAGTTCTCTTTTTCTGAAAGACAGTTAACTTCATAAATATCAAAGCAGAATATTTTTTCTATTTTTACAGTATTTCATTCACATTCTTTTAGTCAAATGAACTTTCATTAGAAAAAAAATGTATATATCTAAATAATTAGTTGACACATCTTTGGGGAAAATAATTTTGATATGAACCTTCCAATCCTTTCTAGTTATATCTCATATGCATAATGTTTTAAGGCAGAGTCATGCTGGTTTTAACTGCCTTCTTCTAAATGATGTACTTCTATTCTAAATGAATATAAGGAAACAGCAATGCTCATTTCTGTGTTGTTGTGCCTTATGGCATGAATAGAAATTTGTAAGGACCTCGTATGGTGTACAAAACACGTCACCTCAGACATTTTAGCCATTAGCTTTGTTGCATCTGGAGTCTTAGTCGCCAATATTCTTAGGAGAATGTTTAAGATGATGGCTGTGATAACTGCTTCTTTATTTTTTTTAATTCCATTTAATTTCCTTAAGTCTTCAGAATCACTAAAGCTTAAGCATTTATATGCTTATCAAATCTCTTGATGTTGAATCACTATCTCGTTCTTGTGTGGGAAATTGATTTGTTACAAATAAGCAGAATGATAAATCATTTCTTCCCCTTTGTTTAGTGCCTTGAAGTACTTTTGTTCTTTTTTTTTAATCTTTAACCTTAGGTCTTGATCAACTTTTAAAAAAATGATAAAAGCATAATCAGAGCTCTCCAGGGGTTTCCTAGGTCCTTGAAAACTGGAGTGTGAATGATCAGATCTTCTTTAGAAGTGCTCAGTTGCTAATACATTGTTGTAGAGGATAGTGAATACGGAAATTGTTGAATTATCAACAACAGAAACAAAACGTTTACAGGTACATTATAATGCCAACATATTTAAATGGGGGGGGGGTTTGATGAACTTCTGAAGTTCTTGGATAAATGCTATAAATAGGTAAAGATTTTTTCTTTGTTACTTTATGTGCTTAAGGAAATTATATGGTCCAAAATAATAATAAAAAATAAGTTAAAGAGAAGATAAAATTATAAATATTGGTTTTAAAGAAAAGAGGAAGAACTAATCTAGCTGTCTAAAACATGATATTCAGTTATTTGAGTAGGTTCTCTGCAGACAGCAGAGACCTTTGGAAGTTTGTCTAATTATCTGGGAATAACTGTCTTACAAATGCACTTATTTCTTTTTATGATTAAAGAGAACATTAAGACAGTTAGGTCATATTAGGCATTGAATTTGCAAATGAATATACAAATACCACTTAGAAAGATAATTATGTTAGATTGCACCATAAATTAATTTGGGCACAGATTCAATTTTATACTGCTGTGTTAAAATGCAAGCCTGATCATCTCCAGGGATAAAAAAAAATATGTTAAGATGTGTATTTAATTATTCTTCTGTATTTTCTTTCTTTTACTGTCTGGCTGTTCCCAGCTACTAAGTATTATGGATGGGAGTCCCTGAACTATAAACAGACATATTCAATGAGGGCATGTGAACTCGTATCCATGTACACTCTATGGGTCTCCCTGACAGACAGAAAGAAATGGGGACTTCAGGATTCATTTAATTTCAAAGTATACTTGTAAATTAGTCTGGATTAATTGTACCTTATTTGTCTACATTTCACAACAAATTGACAGGTAGATAGTTCAAATCCTGAGATTAATAGTATAGGCATTTAAAGTTAGGTAATATTATTCCTCTCATGTGAGAGATTATTTCTGATTAATGGTTAATTTATGATATACTAAGGACCTCATGATATCTTATCTCAGTGTACCCAAGACAGGTTTAACCTGGTTGTGTGAAATACTAATAGCTGTGTTCCCATGGCAGAGCAGACCTCAGCAGAGAGCTATTTTCTCAGCTTCTAAGATCACCTTTGAACCCAAGGTCTGCTGTGCTAGGCTGTCAGTGCTGGCTACCTAAAAGGTAATCTCAGGAGTTTTAATCACGTCTTAGGCTGTGTGCACACATAAAGCATTAAAGTGTAACCCAGGGCTCTCGCACCCTCACAGGGAAAAAGTTCCTCCTAATATTAAGATGGAACGTCCTTTGCTCCAGCTAGGAACCATTTTC